>VZUI01044605.1:0-157567 GCA_013401135.1 Cettia cetti | reverse complement strand
CATCCATCCATCCATCCATCCATCCATCCATCCATCCATCCATCCATCCATCCATCCATCCATCCATCCATCCTTCCTTCCTTCCTTCCTTCCTTCCTTCCTTCTCCAACTGCCACAAATCAAGCCAAACAAGGTAGATACATTTTTGTGAGAAAATATCCCGTCCTGCTCAGTAGCTTCCTAATTCTTACTGGTTGTATCTGAATGCTGTTTCTCAGGAGAGCCCATCCAGACAGAGCTGTTTGCCTCAGCACTCAAAGCCTTTCCTATTTGCAGTTATTTCAGAGGCTGCCCCTTCATGACAGGGCTGATAAATTCAATTCTGACTGCAGAGGGACTGGGTGACAGCTGAAAACAAAAAGTACAAGCAATCCTGACAGTGCCTCACTTCAAAGAAAAGAAAAGGCAAGGTAGGAAAATGTACTAGAGGCAATCTGGTGAAAAGGAGCTGCTGCTGAGCCACAGCATTCACTGGGGTTTCCAAAGGTCACTCCTATCCTCCCTCTTTCTGCAGCCTCTCATAGATCATCCGTGCTTCAGACAGTACAGGTGTTATTGGGCTCCCCACCCAACTCAGCAAAACTTGATTATATACGTATTTTCCTTTTGAGGACATTTCCTCTCCTTATTCTATTTGTTACCTATTCTCTCTTTCATCTCAAGATGGATCAAAGTGTTCTACCATCATGGGCAACCCTTATCCCAGGAACATGTGAGTCCAATCCCACCAGAACACCATAAATATCACTGAAATTTCTCCTTGCTGGTCTGCCCTAACAGTGACCTGCATTATGGTATCCTGCAACCAAGGTTAATGAGAACAGTGGCATAGAAAGTAACACTATGGCTTATTTGTTATTAATACCAGCAAGAGAGCAATATTTAGCTATCATAAAAAGAAAAATAGAAAAATGGCTATTACCTTGCTCACGCTAACTCTCCTACTCACATCTTTTCATAGCCAACCCAGTTGCTGCTTTATAGCATGTCTAAATATTAGTGGAAAAATAGTATCATTGCAGCTCCTAGCAAAATTTTATACACATTCATGTATTTCCATATATTCATATTTATATATATGCATGTCTTTAATTAACTGACTAAAGAGTTCACATGCATTTGTATGCCTGCATAGCAGCCCTTGGTGGGGACATTTCTGGCCTCCAAACTTGCAGATGGGCAAATGGTACTTGGGTTGAGTATGGAAAGGGTCATATAAGGAAGTTTAAAGTCTTTTACAAGGTAATGGATTTCCAACTCATAATAATATTTTCAAATATTTTATCTACTTAGGCATTATTTTGGTATTAATAATCTATACTGATTATTTCATTCAGTATTGAACCCCTCCTTTGCATTTTACACACACACAGACATTTATGTGTGCACATACAAAATTCTAATGCAAAGTTTTTGGTTGACAGCACTTTAACTACTGCTGGGTTTAGAGATAACAAGCCTGAACCAGACATCCAATTGTCTCTCCCTCACAGTCTCCTATGAGAACATGAGCATTATGACCTAAAAAGGTATGGCCCTCTTAAATTCTCTCAAAATTAAAAAAAAAAATTTATACAATTAAATACTGCATCTTGTGTTCACTCCTGGTTCTCAGCATTTCAGAGAACTCTGTGGAGCCCTGGGACCCTGTTGAGTTGTTACACACAGACAAAAAAGCATCAAACTAAGTGCTAATGTACCTGTTAATACAAGATTTCTGTAGGACAAAGGTGTGAAATGTTCCTTCTCTGCCCTGCTGCAGTGCTGCATACAGGTTTGGAAACCATTTTTCTCTGAGAAAGTGTAATCTAGCTAACTGAAAATAATTATCAGCAGAACAAAAAGGGTCAGCAGATATCTAGAAAGTCTGACTTAATTTGGAAAGACTGAAAGAAATCAAGTGATTGAAAAAGACGGGAATTAGGGAAGCAGATTTTACAAGCACTGAAGGTAGTGGCAGAGTGAGTCATAAATAAATAAATGCATGTCTACTGTAGATTGGTTTAAAGGTATTGGCTTAAAAGCAGGCAAGGAAGATTTAAGTGGGACATCAGGAAAAAGCTGGCAAGGCCCGAAATAAACTGACATCTCTCAGTAGTGGTTTGGCTAAACCTGATTCTGCCCTGAGCATGAATATGGGTGAGGTGATGTGTGGCTGTCCCTTCCTCCTGCTTTTTTTACTACAGAAGTTGGTACTCCTTGGACCCAGCTATGTCCTAGAAAAATTTTTTCCATCCACATTTCCAGCATAAGTTACATTATTCTTTGGCAGTGTCAAGAGTCTGCCCAATTTAATAACACTGCTTTCTGCTTTCATAGGATGGAATTTCAAGGGGATCCTAAAGCTGCTCAACTTCCTTAGACTTTCAATGAGATTTGAAACTTCGGGTGCTTCGAATTTTGTGTTTGTTAAAATAAAATTCCAATTTCAGTGATAAAGGGATTAATATTAAGATCATCTTATCTAAGCAACAGAGCAGTGAGTGGGTTGCCCTCTGCTCTGGTTGATTTTTTACCACAGGTGTGTCTCAGTGACTAGGAAAGGTCAAGGAGGGCCCTCCTCTGCTGCTCTCAGTGTGTCTAGGAATGCTGAGGAGAATTCCCAGCTGCCCAAACCTATTGGAGAAACAGGAAACAACAACACTGGACACTGCAGAGTGAAAAGACTCCATTTTGTAGCTGTCTATGGGGTTTGTCATGACTGAAAAAGGTGTAACTTTTTCACATCAATACTAAGATCTTGGGAAAGAGATGGAAACTATAATGCAAACTTTTCCATATTATAACATAAAGCAGCAGACTATGTTTTAGAACACTTGTCCCTGAAATATTCTCCTCTTTAATAAACTGTGTCATTTGTTTTCTATCATTCAAAACCATCTAGAGGAATTCTCTTATGCTGAAAGAGACCTCCCTGTGCTCTTCACACACACACAAAAAAGGTGATTGGCCTAAAGTGCAAAGAGAGAGCTACCTAAATAAAACCTCCTTTCTGGTCTGCATAGATAGGCAGGAGAAAATGGGATGGCTTTGGGGGTGAGCTCTCTTGCAGAGAAAATAAGTTTCTGGAAGGTCACTCCCAGCAGGACTGAGACACATTAGAATAGCATGGCATTCAAGCACCACTGCTTATTTCCAAGGAGAGTGACAATTTCACTTTGGTTGTCCTGGGAGATAATAACCTCTTTAAAATAAAATATTTCCCACTCACCTGTAGGGTAACCACGTGGCTTCAAGGAAAATGGACAAGCCCAAAGCTGAGGACCATCTTATGCCCTAGTCAGAGAGCATCAGCAGCAAAGGAACACAACATTCACTGAGATGAAGAGAAGCCCAATTTCTTCCTGACATTGGATTGTGCTCCTTCTCAGCTCTGAAGCCATTGTGATATGAGCCTGACCCTCCATTTGGCCCTCTGGTCTTTCTTTGTGAATCCAAGGGGAAAATCACTTAGCTATCCAGTCATAAATGTCATCTTACTTGAGACCTTATTTCAGCAGCAATCAAGCTACTAATATTATCAATATTATTAATGTATTACTGTTAATACTCCTGTTTCCAGGATCAAGCAGAGCTGCATATGGATTTGTTCAGGAATAAGACACCCTCCATTTTTTTCTAAATATCCTGTTAAACCCTCAGGTGCCTGAAGCTTTTCACCCCAGTTACTTCACTCTGTAGGAGGGGCAAGATGCAAGGAGACAGAGAGGGCAGGAGAATATGGCAGAACAATGAGAGAACAGACAGATCAAGGAAAACTGTGCAAAATCCAGGCACACCACCAGCCCCACTTGTGTAATCTGTAGCTCTGTCAGTCATGGCAAGCCAATTAGAGATCCTCAGCAGAGCAGCTATTCATGAGCCCAAATACTTTCTTTTGTTCAAGCACTGTCAACAGAGAACTTTGCTCTGAGCTGTCCAAATATTCTATAATTAAGATGAATTAGCAAGTGGAGAAGCAACTGCAGCAAGAAGAAGGAAGCAATTGTGCAGAATACTAAATTCCTTCCTCAAGCTTTAAGTCTAAACTGACAGACCTGTGAACTTTCTCCCTCATTAGCTTTTCTCTTCCTCTTCTTTTTTTCCCTTCTCTTTCCTTTGGTGACAGAAGAGTGAAAAGGACACAAATCACTAACCACTAAACTGAAGCACACATCTTTCTCCCCCACTTGATTCTCTTCACAGAGTCCTTTAATCTCAAAGAAATTCTCCCTATTTCCTCTCTGGAACATTGATTTAAACCACAAGAGTCGGGAGTGGCAGGAAGCAAGCAAACAAGGGGAATGTGGTTCTGACACCTAGAGCCTGAAAGCATAAGAAAGTAGATGCCTTTTCTCTTGGAGAAAGTAGAAACTGCAGTGGCTTTCAGCCTTGAATTTGAAGTGACCATAAGTATTCTGCAAAAGATAAGAATGTGAAAGGGTATCTTTCTTAGCCTAGATCTTCTGTCTTCTCACTTAGGGTCTGTTGGCATGTTGTGATGTTCTACTGTGTCAGACTCATGTCCAGGAGCAGCTTTTTTCTTGGGGTACCTGCCCCTGCAGCTTCCAAGCACAGTGAAAAACTGAAAAGCCAAACAGCAGCAAAAAGCTTACATGGTCATACCTTTCCCTTCTTAGATGACTTTTCAGTATCACAGAGACCTCAGCCCCCTGAAAAGGCTGAGAAATTCTCCTTCTCTAGCTGTGTTTGTGCTCTTGTCTCCTGGGTCTTCTGCTCCCCACAAACAGCAGAGCAGAAGATAAAATAGACAAGATCAATATTTTGGGTCTAATTCTGGGAACAGAGCCCATAGGTGGCATAAGCCTACAGCTCTCTCCTGAAGCATAATTTTGGTGAGCACGGGACTATCTGTTTTGGAACAACTTCCTGCTCTGCCCAGGAATGTGGGCACATGAAAGCTGGTCTTCTGGCTTAAATCAGAAGGGATTGCTCAGATTGAACCATGAAAATTCTCTCTGGAACTACAAACTCTAAGCAAAGTCAGTTTGTGATGTTAAGGCAAAAGCCAAAATGGGTACTTAAAAGGATTGCACTCCATATTTTGGCACTTACTTGACCTTCCAATCATACTTCAGGATGATCCTAAATCCCAGGAGATTTAGGCCTTTCCTAAAATGTTTTGCTAGACGTGACTGAACTGTATCAGAGCATGAGGAGAGGTTTAGTAGGGGGTGTTCTGCTTACAAGAGAAAGGGAAGCCCTGGAGCTGGCGTAGACCCCAGAAGAGATTTATTTAGTTTGTTTGTCATATGCAGAAATATTGTTTAGTTTACTTTAATTTATAAATCAAATTTTTTAGTAGAACTTTATTTTCTCTTTCTTATAGGAGGTTCAGGTGTTTTCTCCCTCTGGCGGATTTCTGCTCCTGTGATGCAGGACACATCTTTACTCTGTCTAATAAAAGCTCTTCATCTGGCATATGAAATGGGCCATTAGTCTTTTAAAAGGACCATAAGATGTGTCTGTGAGGGTAAAAAACTGTAAGAAAAAGCTTTCTAGGGCAAGGTGAACCTTTCAGTGTGGTTTTGCTGCACAGTTCTTGGTGAGAAGTGAAAGGGAAAATGGGCATGAGACAGTCCATTTTGCTGGCAAACACGTTAGAGTCTAGAAAGCTGCTCAGCCTCTTTCACCCTGAATGAAAAAAACAAACCTGCCCACTTCAGTCCCCAGCAGCCTCCTTTCCCAGAGAGCTCCTGTGATCAGACTCAGCCATTCAGAAACGCTGGGAAGTAACGGCTGCACGGGAACATCAATAGGGAAAACCTTCAGTATCCAGGCACCCCTGGCCCTGAGGTTCATCACTGCACAAATGTACCCATGTTCCTCATTACAAGCAAGATTGATGTATTTAGTTCACCCTGCAGCTCTCCTTAATCAGCTATCTAATTTTAGGCCCTTGCTTTGAGGCTGGAAAAGGGAGGAAGGAGGGAGGTTATTGACAGAGTTCATAAAATACTGTAGCAAAAATCTACATTTATTAATCATTCTCTTTATCTGATTTATACCCAAAATGTATAATCTGCTCTTCCCTCCCTCAGTTCCTTTATTCCTTACAGGAATCACATTGCAAAGAGCTAAAATCGAATGGGAAAAAAAATTATGAAGTTTCACATTGTATTTAGGTTCTCTGTGTGGGATATCTTATTGCTTAACCCTTTCTTAGCTTCTTGGTTGACACTGAGAGAACCTCAGCTCTCAAACACTATTGGTCTATCCTATTGTCAGTGACAAACCCAGCACCTTTCCATCTTTTGGGCTCATTTCAATCACATTTCAACTACAACCAAAAGGGAGTTTTTTGACATCAAATAGCCAGATGACCCTTGTGGGTCCCTTTCAATTCAGAAAATTTTATGATTCTATGATGGGTGTCTCCTGTTGTGAAACCCATGGATTGCAGTCCCAGAAACAATGAGAGAATTCTGACTCCTGCCGGATGGTGATTTATTTCTATGTCTCTCTGGAAGAACAATGTCAATAAAAAGTTATTACAACTCTTTCTTTTCCTATAAAACCTAGTCAATAAGATATTACTGCAGTGTCTTGTTTTAAAGGAAAGCCTGCCAGCCAAAACCACACAGAGAAATAAGGAGACTGGGAGGAATCCCCTAAATACAGAAGGTCTGTGTTTATCTCCCAAGTGTGTCTGAGGCAGCAGTTCAGGATCTGAATGTCATAAAGATGGACTTGATGCACAGCCTGGGTGATCTTATGGTCCTGTAAAACAGCACAAGCTACAGAAGCACGATAGCACCTCCCAGACAAAGCTCTGCTGCAGCTCTTCTCCCTGTGGATCACAGGCAAGAACCTCACAGACTGAAAATCACTGAACTAGTGGTGGATTTGATTATTTCTAAGTCAAAAGTTACCTAACTTGATCTTTTACTTACCACAGATCATTCAGGTTTATGCTGAGGAGCTAGTGCAATTTGGGCTGAAATACAAACAGCAAGTAGAGCTGCAAGAAATGTGTAATGTATATTCTACTGCCTGTAGAATATCTGCCAAAGATTAGCAGTTTGATGGGTGTCCCATCACCCATCTGCCCATGCCACACCCTTTTTCCATGTCTTGGCATACCTGAATGCCTTTTGAGTAGAGCTGCTTTAACAGCGGTGCAAATCCCACAGTTTGACAGCTGTAAAAAAAGATCATCATTCAAAGACCTAATTTGTGATACCTGATGTGTGCCCAACAAGAATTGTTCCTCATTCAAAATTGATTTACACTATCTGTGTTGCAAAAACCCTTCCAATGAGCACGAGTCTCTTGCACCTCACCAACATGAGATGGATGTCCCAGCTAATGTTTCTTCAACCACAGGTGTCCATTTTTTTACTATAATAACCTTTCCACAATTCAACATTTTTTGGGAGTACCAACAAGAACCTGTTCTATTTGTAGCAACAACCACAGTCCCAGAAGATTTTGTTTCAGCTGTAAGAATATCAGAAGAGGTGAAGTTTGCAGCCTCATGCTAGAGGTGCTCTACCAAACTGTCAGCCTCTGAATCAAGCAAAGCATTTGGAAAAGGGTGGAACAGGACACATGAAAATTTACTTTCCAAGGTGTATTTACAGATCCATGGTTTGTATAGAGGCTATAGTTATCACAGAGAGACAAAGTGATGCAGGAAGGAGTAGGTTGGGAGAGGGTCTGTAACCTAGCAAGCTAACCCAGGTGACAAGCTGGTGGGATTGTTCCTTTCTGTACAATCCAAATGAAATATTTGCATTTCCCAGAGTAATAGAGAAAAAAACTTATCAGTTTGATGTTCACTAACCTCATTACTGTATAACTGATGGCAGAAAGAAGCAGGGATGGGCTGGTTACAGCTAGTCCATTAATCATGTCCCTGGTGAAGCATCTCAGCTAGAGTTAAAATTAACGTTGGAAAATTAATCGGGACTTCACAAAGGAAACCACAAAGCATATGGTGTCAGCTAATGGAGAGGCTGCATGGCTGAAGCGTCTGAAACTTCGTGTCTTCCTGAAATCTAATTAGACCCTAATGGAAGGAAGACTGAGTGAAGGCTCTTAATTGAAAATTACACTTCCAGTTCAATCAAAGCCTGCTTCCGTGTTGCTATTAACGGCCTTTTAAAAATAGCTGGATTTCTACTGTGACCTTGCATACAAAGTGTTCACTTACAGGGAGTAGCTGTATAGATAATCAATGAATGCCTGAGTGATGGATTTGGGCCCATTCTGTAATAATTTATGACTAGTGTGTATTGACCTCCTTACTGGGATGTTGTCCATATGAATGGATATATGGTTTAATTTAATAGGAGCAGTCCAGAAAGAACAAACAAGCACGTAAAAATGTCTCAAGGCAAGACACTTGGCAAACACTCAGAAGTGTTATGAGAAAATTCACAGACAGGAAACTGCCTGGAAAAAGTCATGTATATAGAAAGGAAAAGTTTTTCCAAAGAAAGAATGACTGTTCTCCAGGTGGTTTATAAAGGACCAGACTCAGCTTCACCTAACTTTGGACATATAATGAAAGTACACATATTAGTGAGGGAAGGTACTCAATTGCTGTAGGCTCTGTCTGCACCTTCTGGGCCATTGCAGAGCGTAGCACCAAACAATTTATCTGAATGCCCCTGAAAACCACAGGACAGAGATAGCAAGCTGCCTCCAGAACAGGCAGCAGAATATCTCCATTAGGAGCAGCAGGAATTATATGACTGTTACACTTTAAAGATCCAAGCTAGAATTTGCTCAGCAGGGGATGCTTGGTAAAAGCAAGGTCAGAAGTACTGGCATAATCTCAGACCTTCAAAACTGAAAACTTTCCAAATAGTTTCCAGAGTTCTCAGCCCCATTCCAAAACTTTTCAGGTCAAGGCAGCTTTCCTTGGATTTAGAAATATGGCAAGTTTCCCTCTACTTCCCTGTCCTACAGCACAGGTTACCCATGTCAACACTCCCTCAGCCCCAGCACTGCCCACACTCTGCCACTCCACTGCTCTGTCTTGCAGACTTGGAAACCTCTTTGCAGCTTCCACAACTTCTCCTGCCAGTTTAATTTTTATGGCTTGGTTTGGTTTTACTCTCAGCAGCAGCTGCTGTGCTTCTTCTCATATCAACCAATGATTATGATGCACCCTATGAAATTTTGCTCTCCTGAAACAGTCTATACTATCTGAAAGGCAACGATTCCTTCTGCATTGGGGTTTTTTTCCCCAAAATTTTATTTGAAGTCCTGTGTAACTCACTCACATTTCTTTCAACTGTTCTGACTCTGACACAGCATGGCATAAAGGCTCAATGTCACTGGTTGCCTCTGATGTGAATTCTCCCTTCAGGATACCTCTGTCCCTCTCTTTCTCTGGGTCTTGAGGTAGACAGGCTGTGACGGGAAAGGCATGAGCAATGATTTGCTCATGGTTTGTCTGACACTGACTCATGACTCATTTTGATTGGCTCAAGCTTGGAATGGAGTGGAATCGGTGTGATTTTTTCATCAATTGAGAAAGTAAAATTAACTCAGAGACAAGCAAATTCCAAACAGATGTAAAGGGAACAGTTTAAGTCATGTTTATGGCACTAACAAATCAAAGTCATGATTCCTCCATCTCTTCATATCCTTAAGTCAAGATTACAGAAACTTGTTTCACTGGAATCTTTTTGTTCCTAATATAGTTTCTGGGCAAAAACTAGGCAACACCACTCTGAGTTATTTGCTGTTCTTTCTATCTAGTCCATCTCTGCTATTACTTCTTCTGAAAATGTGTTCTGGTTTACCTCAAAATGTTTTTTGATTTCCATATATCTCCTTCCTCTGCATGTCTGGACATAGCCATGTACAGCTAATTCCAAATACATAATTTCCTTTATATTCAAGTGAATATATAATTACACGTAGGCATTTCCACATCTCTGTTGGTGGGAAGATCTTCCTACCCAGTGGTAAAATCCTTTCATAAGTTTTTAATTCTCTGAGATGTCTGGGGTTTTTCCTGTCTTTTCAACAGTTCAACAGTTTCCCACATCTCAGGGAAAAAAAATGTTCTATTTGAGATAACATTTAAATGGTAAATTCTCTAGCTTGTTTTAGTGCTGTAGGCTTGTGACAAGAAAGAAAAGAGCTTTGATCTCTTTCAACATGTTTGAGGAGAAAGCAAGAAAATTTTGCAGCCTGAATTGAACAGGATGTTGAAAAGTATGCTCTAATGACCTTAAAAATCCATGTGTCTATTAATTACTCCACTATAAAAAACTCTGATTTCCTAAGCTTTGTTGTAAGATTATTTCTAAGCTTCATAAGATTGACCCAATGTATAATATGTCAAAGAAGATGGGACTGGACATGACACATTGTAACTCAGATACCCTCTTCAATCCAGTTCTGAGCTATCACCACCAGGTTTCATCACACCTGTCTCATCACACTGCCAAGGCAGCACCTGTTTTAGAGACAAGATACTCTCCAGCTTCCTTCACAGAACCAACACCCCTCTGGGATCCAGAGAGAATAAATGCCTCTAACTAAGCACAGTGGAACTTCTTGAGTACTTTTGTGTTTTCACAGGGCCAACAAAATTTGATTTAACTTCTAGCTGAAGTCAATTTTCACACTGTTTTCCTTCTGCAAAATGGAAGCTATGGAAGAGATTTCTTTTGTAAAATGCATCAAGTTGTTTTCATGGATGATATGGAATAATAGATGCTTCAAAAAAAATTCCATATCAACTGCAAAAGAAAGATTGTAAGAAATGAGAAAAACAGCTAAAAACTAGAAATCAGAGCAAGGCTTTCAAAAGAACTAATCTCACTTGACAATCCAAAACCACCCTCCAAAATAACCTAATCATCTGCTTCTGCCACTGCCTTTTTGAACAGAGAGAGAGCTTTTTCTACACTTAAATTGTCCTGATGCCTTTTTAATTATACTCCTTCCCCTATTCTGCTCAATGGCACCAAATACTGGAAGATGACATTGGATTGCAGCCTAATATATTTTAGCTGAATCAAAACTCATGAGTTTCAAGTTTCTTTTCCTACTCACAGACATAAAAAAACCCCTTTCTTATTTAATGAAGCTTCATCAGAGGTCTCTTAGAATTTGGGCAGCTGCTTGTTCACACAGTTTGGTTTTGCAAAGGTTCACTGCCTCTCTGAGGTTAACTTCCCTTCACTGCCTTAATAAGTAAACCCCAAATCTTTGGACTCATTTGTTACAAGACAGAGCTCCTCAAATTGAAAATGAGCATTTTTGTCTATTGTCAGCTGATAAACTGGAAGTAAAATTACTGCTCTGCAATGGGTGGAAGAGTTTTTCAAATCAGTTGTGTTGCACTTTTCACGTCTGGAATTCAAAACAGGCAAAGTGGCCAAAATGCTTTGATTCTGGAGTGTGGGAAGTCTAAGTGGATGACAACACTGATCCACTCAAATCTAATAATTCGTTGACACTATGAGCTATGAATTTAACAACTGAAAAGCATTTTTGCTAAGAGCAATAAACAAATATAAGTAAGGGTAAATAGCTTCATACATACAGAGTTAATCTTTTTCTTTCAAGATTTGCTTTTTAATTTTCATCTCCATACTTTGAAGTTGGATCCAAAATAGCTTATTGAAAAGTTGCTTAGTACTAACATGAGAGTGAAATGACAGCTGGATCCCAATATCTCCATCTGGACATATTTGATGATGCCTGGGACCCTGATATCTCTTGCACTCAGAAAATCAAACCTAATGTTTTAAAATTATGTTTCACCCACACAGATTAAGCTTTACAAATCCCACATTTCACACATCCCACGAAGTTTTATTGCCTTTCTTTCAGTTGCTCCTGAAGACACTAAGCACAGAAAGTGTTGAACAGTAGAAAGAATAGATGCTCAGCAGGGAAGAGAGGTCTCAGGCTTTCCACTGCCACTGTCATTTCTCTGCTGTAAATCTCATCTCTGCAAGAAACAAGAATTATCTCAGACTCCCACAAGACCAAGAACAATTTCAAAGTTTTTTGGAGAGTACCAGGTATGTGTTTTCAGTCTGCTTTCCCCAAAAGGGACATGGGGTGATTGAAGCAATAAAAAGCAAAGTGAAGCTCATAAGAAGCATGCCTCTCCTCATGCTACTCTTTCCCATAGCAAGTGAAGGAAAAAGTCAAATTCACAAGGCAGATATTACAGGACTTAACACATAACTGAAGGATATTAGCTAGGATCCTAGAAATTCAGGTAGGATCCTAAAAGTTCATAGCTGAGAGGAGTCTGATAGAGCTTGATGCATCCCCTTAACTATTAGACAAAACAGACACAGTTCATCTCCTATGAGAGGTTTGTCCCATTCATCCTTAAATATTTTCAAGTCCAGAAATTTACAGTCTTTTAATGTTATCCATCCCAGTACTCATCTGTGCTTGTAGTTAAAGAGCGGCACGATGTCCAAGAACAAGAACATAGAACACAGTGTATACCACAAATAGTTGCAAGTTTTAGTAATTTGATGCTGTCCCTCAGCAAATACAGTTTTCAGGAAGACTAACTCCATGTAATTATTTACAAGACCAACTTATAAAGATTTAAAAAAAAAAAAAAAAAGGAAAGCTTTTCTGCATAAACAGCCCCTCACATCCTTTGATCTTGTTATTCACCATCTGTGTTCAGACCCTCAAAAAAGTCTGTGCAAATCCAGCATCTCTACCCAACAGGAGATTGGTGAGACACAAACTCCTAAATCTGCTGGATGATTCTGAAAATGCTCTTTTTTTATGAACAAATTCTTACTTTTTGTGAAGTGAAATCACAATTTCCACTTCTCCCATCTTCTTCTCATTCCAGAAGCTGTCCTTGTAACAGCACTCAGTAAAAGATACTCCTCCACCAAAATAGTCTCTGTCTTCCATATGTCTCTCTCATGCATAGATAGATTAAAAAGCTGCTGCTCTTTTTTTTTCTGAGGGAATTAAAATTCACAGAGGCCCACTCTACTGCAAAAGTTTTAAAGGGACTGAAGAAGAACATAAGCAACAGGGAGACATTTAGGCCTCTTCTCTTTAATCTAAAAATTGTTTGCAGTTAAAAAACAGGGACTAGACACCTCATTCACACTGTTTCTGGCAACATTTTGATTCATTTTAGCCTATGGCAATGTCTACATATACCTCAAAATGCAGAAAAGCTTTCTGAGAAGAGATTCTTCCAAATCACGTTTGTAAATTGAGTAATCCATGCTTGACCTACATACAAACCATTTTAAGCTTCACCACTGAAATTCAAAGTGGCACCTGTCAGTTAACAACAAAATCTCCTTATTACTTGAGCAGGAGAAAGAAATTGAATTTGATTTGCAAGTTCACTAAGGATACATCTATATTGCAGGGCTGTAGAGGGAGAGGTGAGTGCCATTTTCCTGATGTGTGAGAGTGTCCATGTCAACTGGCTGGCTTTTGCAGCCCAGGCTGAATCCTGGGAAAGACTGACCCTGAGCTCCAGCAAAGTAAAGCAGCAGTCAAGCAAAGCAGAAAAATGTGGGGCAAGAAAATCACATTCTGAGGTGTGGAAAAGATAGAGTAGACACAATTCTGGCCTGTCTCAAAGTGGAGGTCCCTTGGGTGGCACCCTCTCAACCAAAGGGATCACCCAGAGCTGCCTCCCCAGCAGAGAGCCACAGCCTCAGCACACTCCTGTCCTGTCCCAGCCATCAAAAAGCCCAGCAAGGGACAAGCCATGCACGGAGCAACCTTCCAGCTCTGGTGGCTCTTGTCCCCCATGCTGAGAAGAAGCAAATGCCTGGAGCAACATACCAGCTCTGGTGGCTCTTATCCCCCATGCTGAGAAGAAGCAAATGCCTGGAGCAAGTTCTTGCTGTCACAGCATTACTGGTACTCAAGGGAACTTACTAAAAACCATTAAAGGTGCCTTCCCTTGACCTGGTCACGCTTCCCTGTGGTGCTGACAAGGAAACAGCATTTTTCAGCTCAGAAACAATTTAGCTAGCCATGCCTTATGGAGTACCTCAGTGGTATAATGGCTGCACCTACTTCAACAACTAGAGAAGCTGAGTCATAGACACTAAACTCATTAAAAAGCAAGTTGACCCTTCCATTGCAAGTTTTCAAGAGCTCTTGCTGTTCCACCATTTGGCATGGGAAATGTAGTTTAACTCATTTCTCTTAGGAGAAAACAAGGTTTGAACTACAGCTGCCTGGAGGTACCACAGACATATTGCTAACTTAGAAAAAAAATCAGTCTTGATGGTACTCACATTTTAATCAAAAGCTATTTTTCCCCAGCAAACTGGTACATTTATTTTTTAAAAGCTAATTTTTAAGCAGGAAAATTGACTGGCCATTTTTTCTAGTGCCTGAGTCTACTCTTGCTTTGGGAGACAGAACTTCAAATTACTGTGTGTTCCACAGTCTGCCGGTGGGAACAAAACCTTGCACATTCCCTCCTTCACAGTATGGAGAATATGAGTCATTCCCCGCTATAATGTTGGCAAACAGCAAACCAAAAAGCTATCACGAAACCTGAAACACTCTGAGGGCTTAAATCAAAAATATTAGTCAGACCAAGGTTGGGGTGATGAGTTAAAATGGAATTCCTTATTATTTCAGCTTTCTTTCCATAAAATGAAATAGAAAAAGAAGAAAGAAATTCCACAGTGGAGGAATTTCTTGTCACGTTGAGTCTGCAGGGCCAAGACTGCTCTGAGCTCTTCAGCAAATGAGACCAAGGAAGACCAGTCCTCATTTTCTTTGCAGGAAAGTGTTTACCTTGAGTGCCTCTACAGACAGCTGCCTTCCCTCAACCATACTCACAGCGTTCTCCAAAACTGTGTGGTCTTTAAAGCCTGCTGAGTGTCAAGTACCCCCACGGAAAACTACAGACTAGGCTGAGTCAGCATGGCAGAAATTTGTGTGTATGAACAAGAGCTCACTTATTTACCCCCCAGTTACAATGACAAATCACAACCCATTTTCATCAGACAGCTGTCTGTGCTTTTGTGAAAATTAAGCCTTGACCATCGGCTTCTGCCTTTTAGGGGCAGACAAGACTCTCAGTAGATTTGTTTCCCATGTCTCCCTTAATTTCCTTCATACAGTTAAATCGCCCTCCTTCAGTCCTCCCACCTGAGAGACAAGCTGTCAGCCTTCAGAGCTGAGATGGCCAAGGCCAAAGCTACTGTCTCCCTTTCAGCAGTTATCCAGGAACCATACTTGGCTTACGAACTCTTCAAGTTAGTAGGTTGGTACAAAAACAGTCCCACAAATAGAGACTGCAGTGAGATAACAAGAATGAAACACATAACAGTTCTGGTAATTAAGAGCTATGACTGCCTGCACTTGTGATGATTTCCTATCAATGGGAGACCTGGAATCAACACTGGACAGCTTTTCCAGTCAAGCTGTTCATGAAACAAGAGTCAGTACAGTGAAGCAGTCTGGTCTACCAAACACAAAATATCAGAACAGATATTTACAGCAGGGGTTTTTTGACCTTCTGAAATAAGCAGCAGTCAGACCAGAAGACTAGAAGGCATAAAACAGTCTAGAAATGACCCCCTTACACACATGCTCTCACAACATTAGCTCCAACTGTTTCCATCCCCTCAGTCTTCCAAGCTGAAGTCAACGTTACTCTCAGTGAGGACATCATTTCCCTGTGCCCGTGTTAATGGCAAACCTCTCCAAGCTGACTCATCTAGATCCACAAACCACAGGCCAGCCCAGCTGGAGCTAAAGCTTCCACTCCAGCAGGGCTGTCTAATATGAGGCTGCCAGCAGAGTCTGATAGTATCACACTGCTGTGTCTACCAGCAAACGCCAAACTAGTTTCCAGAAATTCCTTATCCTCCACTTGAATTTGAAACCTGAATGCTTCCACGTTCCCAGCACAAAGAGGAAAGTTTGCAGTGAGACATGAAATTCTGCCTGAGAAGGAAGCATCAGCTCTCTCCTGGGCTTTGTGGCTGTGCTTACCTAGAGGGAGATGGTCATTGATACCAGCTGTCAGTGAGCTTTCTGCCTCGTTCACTTTTCTGTAGTTGTTCCAGTGACTTCCTGTACCTGGTCTGGAACTGCCTAAAGCTGTCTTCAGATGAAATCCCAGAAGGCCCGGAGACCACCCCCTTTGAAAGAGCCATCCACCAATAGCAGGTATTAATAGACTTAGCACAGTTTGGGTCAGAAGGGAACCCTAAAGATATCTCGTTCCAAACGCCCTGCCTCAGGCAGGGACACCTTCCACCACAGCACAGTGCTCAGGCTGCTCACACACACCTGGTGCCTACTGCAATACTTGCAGTGGGGGTCGGCTTGGGCTGGCCAGAAAATTTTTATCAGCAAATGAGGGACAAGAATGGCCCACTTTACTTGCAGCTTCCATGTTTTCCTTGCTGCTTTAGTACAGCAGTTTCATTAATTGCCAAGAAGATCCCTGCCCGAGCACTGGAATCACACTACCTTGGACATACATCCCTCCAACATAAAATCCAAGTTGTAATTACCAAGCAGGCAATGCACTCCAGAGAGACAGCAAAGCCCACTCCTGCTGAGCCCAGCTGTGGATATAGTGTTGTTTGGGACTCTTTTCTACAGTCATACCCATAATAAACGAGGGCATCTTCCTTTCTCACTTTAGAGATGACTCCAGCAAGAATTACAGGGGCATTTTTTGGCCTGGCATGAGAAAGGGTATGATCACATTGTGAGCACACCTGCTTATTGGTAACAAACAACACCACATTGCAGAGCATGAAGCTGCCATATTTTAGTACTTACACATCCTTTGGCATGTTTTTCCTCCATGATCATGATGCTCCATCCCAGGGTGACTGTGAATGCAGATCCATTTCATCATTGAAGGAAGTTTCCAATTCCTTTTCTTTATGAAGCTGTTTATTTAGTAGTCTCACACTAAGTTATCACAGGGAATTGTGTTTGCACAGGGAAAAAACAAACAAACAAAATATGAGCCAGTTTCCTTTATTGCTGAAATCAACCTTAGCACTAATGACAGGAAGCTTTCTCTTACTTCCAGCCCCAGTACAGTAGAAATAAGATGGACAGCAGCTCCTACAACATCACCCTAGGAAACCACTCAAGGTGGCTATTATTTTTGTCTTTTAAAATCTTAATTAACATAATTATTAATTAGGTAAATACAGCAATTATGAATTTACAAAAGCACTCAGGCTATCATATTCTATTGGCTCACCACAACTGTATTTTCAGTGACCTCATTGTAATGTGAATTCATACCAGTATTTTACATAACCTGAAAAACAAAACAAAGCTGAAAGTCAAAAAAGAAACCCCTATTTTTATGGAGCACATTAAGTGTTTTAAATATCAAAGCTTTTTTTTTCATTCAACTTATTTAAACTCATTCCAAGGATAATAAATTGAAGCATCAATTTTATTGTTATGGAGCCTACTTAGCAAAAACACACAGAGGATCACAGAAATGGTGGGATGGGACCTCTGGAGGTCACCTAGTCCTACCTACTGCTGGGCACATAATCTGTGTCTTTCTTTGGCCCCAAAATCCCTGTTCTGACTCTGGTGCATGCCTACAAAACAGGGCAAACTTAGCCTTCATGCTCAGGAGGAGGATCAGTGGGGAGGACAAAGCTTAACTGCAGGCAGCGGGACGTGCCTGTGACCTGGCCCCAGTGTATCAACCTCTTCCGTACCAGACTGCCGAGTCTCGCTCACTGTCCTAAGATGGTTTGTGAGAACTGATAGAGCAATCCTTTTCCATATCTGCAGAGATTCCACCAAGCTAGGCAATGTGCAGTGCATCTTTCCCACTGCTAATTCCCTTTTTTAGACACCAGGTCCACAAAAAAATTTTAAAAAATGCTTGAGACATTCTTGTTGATTTGATCCACACATGCCAGAGCAGCTGTGTGTGGGCACACCATGCCTCTCAGATCATTGCAAACTAATTAAGAGCTTTCTTCACCACATGGATAATTATTATTATTCAAAATGCATTGATTCATTAAAGAATTTGGCTCAGACACAATAACTCCCTTACTCCTGGGTAAGGAGGCTGTTGTATAGCTCAGCCTTGGCTTCTGATCCTTTCCACTAGAGTTTAAGTGTCTGATTATCCTCAGGTTGCATCCTTACAAATTCTTACTCTTAGAGGAAGCTGTGCTAGAAAAGATAGATGAAAATTGGGGTCTCTAGAAGGAACAGCAGCAACTATGTCTAATTTTTCAAAAGCTTTCTACATTCAAGGAAATCAGTTTTGAGCTTTCCTGGGAGTCTGGCTTCCAAAAACCAAGGCCCAAGCTAATAAGAAAGATTAATATCATGTAGTACGGAAAATTCCAAGGGAATGTCATCTTGTCCAACTCCTTGCATAATGCAAATGAGATAATTCCATCTAGTACTCAGAGTGACATGAAAGCACATTGCCCAAAAGGCATCTTGCCCTGATTTGACAACTTCAAAAGAGACCAAATGCATACAAGACTAAAAAATTCCCCTCTGTCATTTCAGAGAAATATGGGAGATGTGGACTGAATTCTGCTTCATCCTATGCTTCAATTATTTGCTTGTAACACTTGACTGCTGCTCATTGCAGCTAAGGGATCTGGCTAATTTCTTCAAGGAGGAGGAAGTCAAGGCCCACAGATGGTTTATTTGCAACTATCCATAAAGTCAACTCCCTCTAAGTAAAGGATGACTTGGACAACCCTTTGTGCCTATCTCCTTTTGTCCCTTGAATAGAGGCTGGCTAATTTGGTGTCTTTCTCATTTTTACTAACATACAAGCACTAGAATTTAGACTAAAAAGAAGATCTAGACAAGACCTGTACATTTCTACACCATCACCCACCCCTTGACCACTCTCCCACTTGCATCTCAGACCATATTCACATACCAGTCACCTTTGCACCTATTTTAACACAGAAGTGTCAGAAGATTTTTGTTCAGACAGCAGCCTCACCTTACAAGTATCTAACTAAGAGTCCCACAACTGTCCACATCTACAGTTCTGAAGAGCAGATCATTTATACCAATGAGCTCAAGAACACAACATTCAGTTCCTTTACATTTTGCATATCCTAGCAAAAATGCTTCATTCCTGAAGGCACACATTTTTCCTCAATTAAACATCAAAGCTGTTCAAGCCCAAAGATGACCCTTAATTATGGCTTTGAATGCACTTGTTAGAATAACCTCCTTGCTCATCTTGGGAAAGTATAATAAGAAGTAACATGATAATATGCAGTGCTGTAGTTTTGGAGTAATTGCCTAGTATGCATGAACTCTGTGAGGCCTTTTCCAATTACATTTGTAGCTTGCTAATGTTTGGGGATTTTCCAGGATAAATTACGTTAATTGTGTTCTTTGGATCTGTTTTCCACAAAAAGCCCAATAAACAGCAAGAAGAGGGAGGGAGAGAATTAAGTGGCAGAGTTAATTAGATTAGGCTTGTGCTGTAGTGAAGCAGGAAGATTCCACTAAATCCTATAATAGGCCCTAATGAGGATTTTATCATGCTTGTTAAACGGGTCATTTAGTTGTGTGACGGGGCCACTGAGTGTAATGTAAAAACTGGTTAATAAAAAAGTCTTTTAATTGCACACACAGGCAAAGTAGTGTCAAAAGAATCCAGCCAAATGGAATAGTCTCCAACCAAACACAGGAAAAGCTGCAGTTCCTGAAGTGGTGAACATGTACTGTGATTAGGCCACTTAATTTTCCTTGACTGGCATAAAAATTAATGCTTCATGAGTGATTTACACTGGGGAGCTTTAATAATCCAGATTTATCAAAATAGAAATTACATTTTTCTTCTTTATTTGTTGTCTTGTTTGGGTTGGTTTTTTTTACAGAATGTACAAAAATGAATGTAGATCTGATTGCTGTTGAACCATCTGTACCTGTCCCTTTTGTTAGTGTTTGTAGAAATATCCATAACAGAGTCACTGACTATTCTGACTAAGCTCCTGCCAGGGATGGAATGAGACAACGTTTGCATTTTGTTTTCAGGCAGCAGACATCACACAGAAAAATGAGAGTCCTGGAGAATGCACTCCATAGAAAATTCTCCCTTATCACTTTTATCTTTCATTCAAAGACAGAGATCCTGGATGTCCTGCTAAGTACTAGGCATAAGAACCCGCCATATATGCCCTGATTTTGCCAAGGGGTGTGAACATCCAATACTCTGTTGGTTTTCTGTTCTCTCACCCCTGAGACCAACTCAAAAAGACTAACCTTAACCATGCAGACACACTTTGAGGCTACGTTTAATAAACAAGAAGCAAATCTAGATCATCAGCAAAAGGGATGAAGGATACCATCTGATCCACCTGCTTGTCAAGGTTCACTAATTCAAAATGAGACCTGTGATAGGAGCTCTCTCAGCTTAAAGGTCTCCTGGAAGCTTGTAAATGGTTGTTCACTACAAGCTACTTTCTTGGGTGACATGTGGCCTGCATATCTTCAGAGGTAGAGTATATCTCATCCCTAGCTGTTATTTCAGCCCAAAGGTGACATAAACAATAAGGGAAGATGTGTTCTTTGTCTTGCTCTAGCCTTTGATTACCCTTCCAGTGCTCCCAGAGATGTTCTCATGTGTTCATTACTTCCTTCAGCATGCAGCTCAAGCAGCAAAACAACTCCCCAGCTCACTGCCAGCCTGCCAGGGCTACATCTCTGACACTTCCTTTCTTGTACTTGAAAACACCCATTTGTTTTCTCAAGGCTCCCACTGCAGAAAGGGTTTGATTTATGCCAATCTCCACGGCGTGTGGCAGGGACCAGGTGGCAACTGAGCAGAAGACCGTTGTGACTCCCTCCAGTCCAGCAAATGACAGCCATTACCCTGAGCATCCCATGGTGACAGGCCAGCTGCTGTGCCTCCAGCACAGC
This sequence comes from Cettia cetti, assembly GCA_013401135.1. NCBI lineage: Eukaryota > Metazoa > Chordata > Aves > Passeriformes > Sylviidae > Cettia > Cettia cetti. The sequence continues at coordinate 136,702 of VZUI01044605.1, read as the reverse complement.
TTGGTGGCACCCCCAGAGGCACCAATATGGGACAGCAGGTCATCCATAAACGCCTCTGCCAGCACCCGGTGCTCTGGTGCCTCAACAACCAAACATCTGCCGGGGAAAATGAAAACAAGAAGTTCAACTCCTCCCTGCTTATTCATTCTACACTAGTGATTTTTCAACTTCTTTTGGTTTGCAGGGGTCTAAGCATATTCCAATGGCAGCATGTGAACTCCCCTGCAGTGATTAAAGCCAACTGCTAATCAACTTTGTTTTTCTGTGTTTTTATGTTCTATATGCTTTAGAAGACCCAGAACTAGCTACAGGTAGAATATCATCCTGATCACTTTCTACTAACATAACAAGTAAGATAAAAGTAAAAATACCTATCCAATAAGACCTGACAATATCAGCCCACACATTATTGGCATTGTAACTGTACCTGTGTCTAAGCTTGTTTAAAATCTAAGTTTTAACTGTGACAAATACAATCCTTATACAGCACCAACTCCAATTTGCTAAATTTACGGCAGCTGCTTTATCTTCCTTCCTTGAGCCCTTCTTATAACAATCCTGTGCCATAGAAACTCCCCAGAACTAAGTAAACATTAAGCAGCTTTCACTGTTTTGCAAGATTTATATCTTCATTGTATTAAGTTCACAAGGATCATTCTATTATCCTTTTTGTATGCTTTGTCTGTAATCACTGAATTCCTTTCTCTGTGTTTCTCCAACACTTGACACAATGGAGCCTGATCTATATTTGGATTTCCTCCACACTACAACATGCAAAAGTTAAAATTATGTTATCTTTTAGAAGTAGTTACATGCTGAGGCAAGGAAGCTCTTACAGATAAGGCAACTCCTGGATAAATAAACTAGCACTGCAGTTTGACTTCCTTGCTTCTTTGTCTTGAGTTTTCAGAGCTATGTTCAGCCGGATTACTATGGGCCAATTCTCCTGTCCATCAAGATATCTGAAAATCCGTGTCAGTCAGTGTGCAAAAGTGATGCCTGTTACTCACAGCCAGGGTCCAGTGTGTAACCTGTTGGTGATCCTACAAAAAGCTACAGCTCCTTCCTGCTCAGTCTATTTCCTCAAAGTCACATTATCAGCAAGCAGAGCAGCTGGGTGAGATAGCAGGTTAAAATCACACTGGTGGTCAAAGTCACAGCAAGTAGGCCAATGTGCTCTGAAAAGAGACTAGAGAGATTCTTACCTTCCCCAGGACCTGCTGAAATGGCAAAAGCCAAACACAGACTCTGTTGCCCTTAATGTTTCATTGCATTTCACATTGCAAAACTCAGCCTGCTACTCTCAGTTTGCAAAATTAAGTTCACTTTCCTGAATCATTTTGCCAAGGAAAGACTTCTGGTTTTCTTCATCTACTCATCAAAATTATCTGTCTATGGGTGCACACACATATCTAAGACAACATCCCTCAGTTACACAGCTGTGACTAATAACACAGAAAAGACCAATAAGCACAAACTAACAAACATGACCTACCAAGAGTATTCAAATAGTGGATGCCAAACTGCTTAGAGGACAGGGGAGAAGATTTTGTAATGGTATTCAAATAAGTTAACAGTTGTCGCCCAGGCAGAGAAAGCCTCTTGCTTTGACTTTAGAACTAGCTCTGCTTTGTAAAGGAGACTGTTCACCCAACAGCTGTCCAACTCTGTGCTGTAACATCCCCTTGAACCTAACAGAGAAAAAAAGAGTGGGTGTAAATTGCAGCAATGGAGATTTAAATTAGATATCAGGAGAATTAGGAACTAGGTAGCTGAAGCAAGGGTGATGACCCTTGCAGAAGGGTTTTATGAACCATGTAGAAAAACACCATCCTGGAACAGACTCTGAGGTGGAGGGATAGGATTAGATGATCTATTGAGTCTCTGCTATACATCTGATATCTGTGATTTGACATGTTTCCTTACAAAAGCTGGACAAGCAGGATGTACATGAAAGGAGTGCATTTCTTCACAGCAGAGCAGACTTCCCTTCCAATCAATGAGACACCCAGAGTGCAAAGTACTGAAATAAACTCAAGATATTTAATTGACGACTTCCTTTGTTTAAGCAATAAAGAAGTAATATGGGTCACTTCTGCTGTGGAGCAGCATAGACTGTCTGTCAGGCACAGACAAGACTTGTATAACAAGGAGATGTAAAATGCTGGCTTTATGTTCTCTTCTATTATGCTTGTGACCTAGAGTTCTTTTTGTTTTCCTTTTTTCTTTCCTCTTTCCCTCTCTCTCGTTTTTTTCCTCCTAATGCCAAGCCCTGAGAACATCCCAACTTGCCAAGTTCTCTTCCTACAGACAGCTGAAGCTGTTAATTGTAAAATGCAGACCTGCCCCTCATCTCTCCTGTACCATTCTTGTCCTTCCCTTGCAGTTAATGAAGTGTCTCACACTGCAGAGGGAGTAGTTCACAGTTTAGCTACTTCCTAAATACCTGTGAAAGGAGACAAAGTAAAAGGTCATGTATGCTGTGCAGTATATGCAGAATTTCAAAGCACCTTTTCAGTCTCCATGGGAAATGCTTAGAAGTCAACAAATTGCAACTGTTTGGAAATGCTTTTGCTTTATAAAGCTGTGAGCACCTAATCCATCCTTGTGTTCTTACATCCATCTCTGTGCATGTTTCCAGCAAACTCTTCTCAGGTTGAAAGTTTTAAAATCTAACTGGTTGAGTGTAATAGAACTTTGTGCTGAAAATGGTCCCAGCCAGAAAGAAAGAGGCAGAATCCTTAGATGCAGCCAGGTTGGTGGGGAAAGTATGAATCTTCGCCATGCTTGTGATTACCAGATGCATAAGAGAAGTGCTCCCAGCCCAAAAAAAAAAAAAAAAAAGCTTTTAATTCTCACTTATTTCTGCTGGTGTGAATGAGATGTGTATCTCACCTTCCTTAGGCAGACCATCAGGGCTAAATGTGGGCAGCTATTTCCCCACAAACATTTCTGCCATTATATCTCAGCCAAGGCTCCTCTGTTGTCCCAGGTTCAGGGCTGTCCACATTGATCACCTGCATTTGCTACTTCACACAGCTCTATTCTCCAGAGGTGAATGACTGTTAATATATCCCATTGCTGCTAAAAATACTAGTAAGAACACACACATACAGAGAATTCAAGAAATTCTTCAAAATAATGGACAGCCCTGAAGCACTGTAAATTCAAGCATATGAATTTCAACATCTTCAGGGGTTTTAAAGACATTTTTCCCTTCTGATATCTGAGTGTTATAAAACTATGGGTAAGCCAGTGAACTAGGGAATGAAACTGATTTGAAATAAAAGCAAAATGACTCAGGGGTTTAATTGTCCAGGCTGGGCAAAGTGAAAAAAAGTAAATAAGCACTTTGTTATACATGATGGAAAACAAATTGGAGCAAGTCCAATGCTGCAAACTTTCTTCAGGCAAAATTTTCATCAGTTTCACTGGCAGGGGCAGGTATGAGTTCCCAGAGTGGGACTCAGTGGCTGGAAATCATCAAGAGTTTCCAGAGCCACAGGGCATTTCTGAACATCCAACTGGAAACAGCCAGAAGGTGGGTGATTTTCAGAGCCTGTCACCTGTATAAATCTGGGGTTTTTAAAATATCTCCACCAGTGCAATAAAAAGTTTGATGTTGAAGTTGCGTTCCCTCAAATAACATATAGGGTGGTGTGTGATGTGAAGAATACTGAATTGACCACCCTACAGCAGGTTGAATTATTTTCATAAAATACTTTTTTCATGAAAGAAAAGAGTCTGCTTTTTTCTTTTAATTAGAAGTGGTATTTTTCACAGGAAAGCTTTGTTTCAACTTGATGATCTATTTTTTTTTTTTAGTCAAGAGTCAAATAAGAGGATTTTAGCTTTGCACTGACATTTCAAAAATGCCAAGAACATCAACATTTGTTTAGATCATAGGTGTCACTATTCATCAATCTGATAGTTCAGAACTGGGATTTTCCAGAGCAAAAGCATTCAACAAAAATTTGATTTTTATCACAGCCCAAAAATATCTTTTCAAAAACTTCTCCCAATCTCCAGATGAAATGACTGCATCCCCCTCTGGCCCTGGGTCTCAGAAGTCCCCAGAGTGCCTGGAAGAGGGGCACATTCCTGCCACAGCCCCACTCCTAGGCACTTGCACAGTGAAGTACTGCCCAATCCCCCCTGTCTGGGAGCAGCACAACACCCTCTCAGGGGATCACCTTTCATCTGAGCTGAAGAGCTCTAGATCTACCAATATCAAGAGACTCACTTTGAGGAGATGTGCAACATCCCCTGCATTTTATGACTGTAGATTTTATGACAGCCCTGGCCATGAGGCTACCCAGCTATCTCCAGCTATCTGCTCCCTGGCCACCACACTGCCATCCCTACTTGCTTCTCCATTCAGGTGAGCACTGCTGCCTGCTCCCCATCCACACAAAGAGATAGAGTCAGGAAAAGGGTTCCTCCAAGGCTGGCAGTGCTCATCCACCTCTCCAAGGTGTGGATGTGACAGCAGAGAAGAGACACTACACAACAGTCCATACCACTCTGCAACAAGGAGCGGGTGCCCAGCATAAAGTTCTCCAAACCCACGGGGAAACTGAAGGAAGAACAAGGAAGCAAGGTTAAACTGGGCAGGCAGAGGAGCTGGAAATTCATCTGGTTTTCCCACTCAAGTTTCCCTCCCTTCTCCAGGTGGCAGCACTAAGGACAAGGTACATGATTTCCCCCAGGTCCATTCACCTCGCGAGGCTGAAAGCTCCTCCGGAATTGGCAGCACTGCTGAAATCTAATCAGGTGCTTCTGTGCAACAGACCCAAAAGCAATTGCAATCAAGCCAATTGCTGCATCTGATTACACATGAAAACCCTTGTGCTGCTAAGTGTTTTGCAGTACTTAATAAAATGTGCTGGTCTTGCCTCAAATTGCATCAGGCAGGGCTGGCTTGGCATTTTTTTAATATTAAGAGTTATGTGAAAGGAGAGAAAGAGGAAGAATGGGATGGAATTTGAAAAAGCTACCAGTGAAAGCAAGGTAAATCAGGCTGAAAATACACTCATTCCTGATATGCCTTCATCATAGTGAAATGAGATCTTCAGGATGAACTTCATAGAAGCCCCAGCAATCCCAGGAGAGAATTTGGCCATGTGCCCATAGCTCCTTTGCTGGCCTCATGACAGATAGTCTCACTGGTTAATCAAAGGCAGTGGTCTAATTCCCCAGAGAACAGTAGATTTAGGGTTTAACACATAATGGGTTTGGGGGCACACACACAACCCTCAAACAAAGGCACTGCACAAGCCAAAACAAACAAAACCCACAGTATTTGTATCCCTTCTGGCTGGGTTTCTGGTTTTCCCAATTTTCTAGACAAAGACAGAATGAAAAATCTTAACCCTGAATTTTCCTTGTTAACTCATCACTTAAAAGTCATGGATTTTGCAATTGGTACATCAACACAGCCCATATTATGTTCCCTAAAGTCTTGATTCAAAGTGGGCCAACTGGAGAACAGAAACTGTATGCCTGTGATAGCACTGGAGAAATCTTGCCTGCACTATGCTTAGTCTAAGCAGAAATTCACCATTTCACAGACCCTGCGAGTGACACATCTCCTCCAGCCAGTCCCACCATGTCCCCATCTCCCACATGAGCAGTGCAGCACCACCATCACCCCAGTCAGTATTCTCAGGCCTACTGAGTCCACCAAAGTGCCATCCCTTGGCTCTCTGGGCACCCACTTCCACATCTGTGCAGCTCAGATTTGCTGCCTGGGCCAAGCACCTCCAGCAGCTTATGGTTTCTCCTGAGCTCTGAGGAATGTATCTGCCAGATACACAGAGCTTCAGCCGTTTCCAGAAAGTTCCAGAGTGAGGGAAGCCCTGAAGAACCTGTTTGAGCATTTGAGAGACACAAAGAGTGATGGAGAAGAGGGATTAATGAGCAAAATGACAACCTACGTGCATTTCCTTTTATAACATAATTTGTCCCACTGTCAATTAAGGTCTAGTCATGGCAGAGGAATTTATATTTCTGTAATAATGAGTAAAATCTTGAAGCTGCCACAAATCCTGGAGCAAGAGGCCACTCATCCTTGCTGCAGTAATTTTCAGCTATGAAATCCAAAATTTCATGAAGAAGAGATACTCCTCTCTACCACTCTGACAAAGGCAAAAAGGGAGCAAAGAACTGCAGTGGGAGAAGAAAGCACCAGGTCAACAGCAAATCACACACACCCAATCTCTGCCAATTACAGCAGAGACTTGGCTCTGCCTCCTAGTTTTCAGCAAAGGGGCCATTGGAGCTGATGAACTGATAACCTCTGAAGGCTGAACCCATTTCTTGTGGTTGCTGGTTGGGGCTTGGCAGAAGTGCTGCAGAAATCTCTGTCTTGAAAGGGAACTGTGGCTGCAAGCTGGGACTTGGAGACACCAGTGCACATCTTCTCCCCTTGAGGAAAGACTGAGCTCAGCAGCCAAATTCCGGGGCAGAAAGTTGTATCCTAGTACAATGAAAGAAATTAAAGTCATAAAATGTTTCATGGTACAATAAGGAATACTGACAACAGGGAATCATTAAAAACATTATTCTAACATGAGGTCAAGACAACCAATAGTCAGAAGCACTATCTTCCTCTTAAAATTACTCAGCCTCCAGGAGTGTGAGGAAATCTGAATGCTCTTGCTCTTCCATGCAGTTCCATAGGTCCACCATATCCAGCTTGTCCCTTTGGGCTCCTCAGAAAGGCCCCTGTGCCCTCCTTCAAAGTTCACCAAGATAATGAAGAGTGCTTTGGTGGTTTTGGAGTTGCTTCAGAATCCCAAAGCAAAGGCATCAGGAGGGTTAATTCATCCTGAGTGCTGGAAAAAGCACTGCTTAAAACATTCAGCAGACGGATGAGGCTGTGCATGCCTGCTCAGAGACTCACATCAGGAATTAAGCCTGCAGTGCTCATTAATAATAATGGGAACTAAATGCTGTATTGCATGTGTCGTGATGGGAACAGGCTCCCCCTGGTACAGCATGGGGCTGTCCTAAACAGATGATTTAATTAGTATGTTACAAGTATTGATTCTGGGAATAAATATGAATTCAACAAATATTGCTAATGAGCTTCTCAACCCAGCAGTATGTCCTCCACACAAACCAGAAGCAGTTGTTAATTTAATAAATGCCATATCCCAATACTGACAGGAAATCTTAAACCACTCTTAATGGCAAGACCAAAAATAATCTCTGCTTCCCTCAAATCTCTGTTTCAAGTCACCATTTACAACTGGCCTTTCCATATTCTCATTTTACTGTGTAGGTTTCTCTTTCAAAAGATGTTACCTTTTTTGGCAAGAAGAATGTCCATGTGAGGACTGGGAACAGGCTTCCTGAGAGGAGTCCAGGAGGTAGGTCTCTGCTAATCATTGGACTAAAACCAAATATCTACATAATATTCTTTTTGCTCTGATCTTTTCCTGCATAGAGGTGCTGTGAGCCTGCACAGACCCCTCTGCCAGATATGAGGACGAGATCAGACCCTACATTAAAATAATGTGTTCAGAGAAGTCCTTTTGCAACTCCTCCATTTCATGCTTGCAATATCCTTTCCTTCTATGCTTGTTCTCATTCTGCTTCTCATTCTTTGGGGAGCTGAATTCTACTGGCTGCTCACTTCCACTTGTGCAGCACTAGAGGGATTAGCAGGATTTTAGCCATCTTTCTCCAAAATCTGGCAATGAACTTAAGTAAGTGCCCAATAGGACTCTCAGTTTCTTCCCCTGATGATTCACTGCATCCATCATGACTCAGCTGTTTCAGCAGCTCCAAATTGGGAAGAAGGGGAGGACTCTGCCCAATGAATTTGACCTTCACTTAATAGTTACTCGTAAGTATATATATGAATAAAAATTTTCACCTGAATTATCTGCATTTTTGCAAAAGAGAGATTCCCAAGCTTGTATATATGGTCATTAACTGATGATTTCCCATCTGCTCTTTGCAGGGAATATGCAGGCTTGTTGATAATATTAGCTGTGATAGTCAAGGGAAAATTCTCTGACTGTTGTGCATTAGCTCAGCTTTTCTCTGTTCTGGCAAGTTTGACTTATCATTAAACATCCCAGAAATGCCAGCTCTAAAAATGATTTCTACTTTGATGTTATTTTCCACCTCTGAGAAATTGCTGCTCTCTTTGGGGGATTTGATTTTTATTAGAAACTTTTTTAAAGGCCAAAAAGCTAGAAATGCATCAACAAAATCAAATGACTCCATCTCCAACTCAAGAAGAGAGCCAAAACCCTTCCACATTTCGGCCATTTTTTTGATGCACATTTTCCAATCCATCTAACTCTCTCCCTTCTTTATTACACAAATGTATGAAAGGAAAATAGATTTTTTTTTCCTAATCAAAGTTATTGTCCATTATGTTATATGAGAACTTAAGAACAGTCAGTCTAGGTTTAAAAAAGTGTCCAGTATCCTTCCACAGCACAGGAGGTCAAGTGAGCTTATACCAAATTTTCCTCTCAGGCACTCCTTCCCTCCATGAGTCATTAGCAGTCATTAACATTTTCTTTTGTTCATTAACATTTGCACATAATAACTAATTACATGTAGTTCATGAAGCTGAAATTCAGTGTTACTTTATGATAACTTGTTGGTGCTAATCTATACTGGTGTTAAAAGAGCCAAGTGCCCTCTTCCCATTTAAGTAAATGCCAATCCATATGCACTTATACAGAGATCCTGAGCGGATAACATTTCTCACCATTTCCAGCCTCCCCAGAGAAGTGTTTTCACTGTAAATGTTCCCAGACTTGTGTAACACTGAGTTGTTCTTGTCCAGTCATGTCTCCAGAGTGTGCTGCTCACTATCAGCTGTGTGGATCTGTAGGCCAGAATCACTCTCATGAATAAATAAGAAGGCATGATCAGTTATCAGGAGCATCAACATGCTGGAGAAGAAAGCTCACTAGGGGAGGAAAAAAAGCTTTTATTACTTTTAGATGCCCTTTTAGAATGGAAACTGGGATAAGAACGTGAAGGGAGTTAAAGAAGGGCTGGCAACGGTGGATTTTATTAAAAAAAAATAAAATTCTATATACACATTGTCAAGTTCCTGTTCCCACCAGGAAATCCCATGTGGCCTTTAAGCCCTGTTCACAGAGTGCAGGAGCAGTGTAGCAGCATCAGTTCCAGGAGGGGCTGTCAGCACAGGAATGTCCTCCCAGCTTGGTTTGTTGAGGACCTGGAGCACCACCAAGCCTGGGTTTGGGTCCCAGGAGTGCAGCCAGTTTGTGTCCTTATAACCAGTCCATTACAGAGCTGCTTCTGTCCCTCCTGCCTAAGCAGTGACTGATTCCACTGCATTCAGCTGGACTCCAGACAGAGAACCTACTAAATAAGAAGCTGGAAAGGATGTAGAACCTGGCCTTGCATGTATTTGTTATTCCTACCCATAGGCTGGAACAAGCCTTAAATTTTTCCTATTGATTCAGGTATTCCAATGCAAGGACTTCAGGCTTGCTTGTTCTCTGCAAGCCTTTCCTACAGACCGAAATAAAGAATCAAGTGATACAACAGTTATGGTGTGGAGATTCTGCAGAGACCAATCCTGGATCATTGCTAAGAGTGCTTAATGATCCTTGAATTCATGAGGAGGAGAGAGGACCTCACTTCTCCTAAAAGTCTATTTTTGCCATTTGGATCAGGTCCAAAGAAAAATATGTCAATTTTGTTTTAGAGAAATTTCTGCAGGTTTGATTCTGCAGAGAAAACACTGAGACGAAAGGTAGCTAAATGAGTTGTTCAGTTGGCTTTGTCTCTGGCTGAATTTTCTGATGTCTAATAGATTGTGAGTTCTGAAGCCTTTTCCCAAGTCTGGACAATAATAGCAGTGTGCACTTATGTGGACTCTCCTATCTAGCAAAAGCTGTGATCATGCACTAAAACAGAAAAATTCTCCTTAACCTCTTTCAGGTCTCTTCTTTTTACAAAATACATAGAAGCTGGCTATATTTGAGATTTCTACCCTCTGCTAGTTTTGGCGACACTCTTAAATTCAACACTCTTAAAAGATTCATGCCGGTAAAAGATGAACACACATGCCTAAGTAGACACAGGAAGCATGGTCACAAAAGTCAAGGACAGCACAATAGAGGATTAGTTGAATCCAAAATTTTCCTTCAATGGTGATCAATGCCAGCTATTTGAGGAAACATTAGAATGTGGCAAGCATTCAATGATACTTCAAGTATTTTTCCAGCCTGCAAGGAAATCCTGTTAAGTGTTTGCCCAAGCCAAAGGGGATACCCATCAAAGGAATTTTTTTTCCAGATGAATTTGTCAACTTATGTTTTAGATGCATGGAAGATTCTAGCATCTACAGCAACTGCAGCAAGGAACTCCACAGCCTAAGGATACATTTTCTGAAGATGACTTGCTTTTGTTTTCTCTAGGACTGCACCATGACAGCTTCATGCCCCAAACTGAAAAAGGCATGGTGTTGTATTTCATTAGATTTAGGAAAAAGAAAAAAATCAAACAAATAACCCCAGTCTGTACAAGAAAGTGTCTGGCCTGCAGACTACTCCAGAGACCAACATCAGAATCTCACGAGTCATGTTAGATGTTCAAACACACACAAATCTGAAGGCCACTAATACTTGGTTTACCCTCGTGTTAAGACTTCTGAAAACAACCCTGAAACCCAGAAAAGAAAAAGTATAAGAATAAAAGTTCTCAGTCCGAACCCTCTTTCTACAAGCTATCCATCATACTGTAAAACATCAAAGATATTTGATTCTGGCTTTGGAGGCTTTTGTAAGCTCCTTTTCCATATAAGTAGCTGGGCCATCTTCTCTATGTACAATATATTTAATATCATCCAGTGACTACTGCAATCAATGGAAGCACTCCAGTTCAACTTAAAATAGTAATCAGGCTCCAAAAGCTGATCTTTCTTAATCTGCTTTGATAACGTAAAAATCAAGGCTTATTTTCTCTTTTGAGGCTTCTCAACATCTTGAAAAACTACTCAATCAGACCCTCAGATTACATTATTTATTAATCTGCTCTGCAAACCTAAAATAGAGAAAAAAAAAAGATTATCAATGTCTCAAAGAATGATGACTGTGATTTTCACTGATTCTCTATGTAGGAAAACTTAGGGCTGCTAATACTGAATATAGGTCAATAAATCATCCTAGTAAGAGTGACCTAATTAACACTCAAGCACTGATTTGAATGCATGAAGCTTGTTATCTTCACTCAAGGTTCACTCTCATAGAAAAGAAAAATTAAACTAAAATACTCCTGGAAAACTTTGTGAAGCAAAGCTTCTGGACATGATTAAAGACAAATATTGCTTCTGGTTTCCGGTCTTAGATTCCTCCAGAACATGAGGAGACAACAGGAAACATTTTCAATTAGTCTGGTGCAGCGTCACCGATGATGACTCCATTGTAAAAGCACTCATTGCCTGTTTGAAAGCATGTCCAGAGCTCAATGGATATAAAAGCACAGAGTCTGTGCAGTACCCAAATAGCACCTCTGCAGTGCCCCATCCCTGTGGAATACACAAGTCCAGGCCTGGCAGGCAGTCCTACAACCCTCAGGAACCTTGTCTGGAGGAATCAAACCCATTGCTCTGCCTCCCCAGGGAGGATGAAGGCCAAAGAAATTTCTATGATCACCCATGTACCTTGACCCAAAAATCCTTCCCTAAATTAGTGTAATGGCCCACAACTAAATCTATATAGTTTCCTTTTACAATTCCTTCCTCCCCAACTCCAATCAGTTGGAATAAGAATTTTCTCATTGCTTTTGTACTAAAACTTGAACAAGGAAACAAGGGAATATGCTATGGCAGATGAAGAGAAGGATATTGCTTCTGAGTATCACATGTAAATTGAGAAATATTTGGACCAGAAAGTGACCAAAGCCTGCTCTTTGACAGACAAGGTGGATCCTCTCTGTGATACAAATGCCCACCATTGCATCCCCAGCTATGCATCAGACACAAGTGAAGATAACCCCAGCACAGACACTCAACTTTTGGAAAGAAATTAATAATTCAGAATGAAATAAGTACAAGGTCGTTTAGACACAATTAATCTGGAAGCTAGGAATTATTTCTAGTAGATGAAGGAGACAATTTCTACATAGATGAACAAGACAAATAGAGATTAATGGGTTTGAAGTTGAATTTTGATGTACGAGAGAGATAATATAGTGTAAAAACGTAAGTTTCTGCAGTGGACCAGAGAACTTATGTGACCCGTAGTCCTGTCTTCACAATGTACAGCTGTGTATAAGCTCATGTACTCTTATTCAGTCTTTGGGAAAAGTGTATGAAATTGGGAAATTGAATCCATTTATCTCATTAAAGGAAAAAAACACGAAGTGGAATCCTGTTCCATACAGCTCACTTGACTTAATTAACTGAAGTCTGAATCAGTGCTTGTTTGCAAATACTGTCATTCTAAATCAGGAGCCAGAACCAGCAATTGTTCCTTTTCTATTAGAGCAATTGAGGAGGGTGCCATTTGATTAGCCTATGGCTTTATTGATTAATTTATCATTTCTTTGTTTGGTTTAGATTTTGATTGATTTTCTGTGCTCTTTGCAAATGAATAGGTTGTCATGAATACAAAAGCACTACACACACAACCACCACCACAGCTCACCCGTCTGTTGTTTTCCTGATGGCTCTAGTCACTGAAACTGCCTCTTTTTGCTGTCCTCCAGTTCTCACTCACAACAGCTGCTGCCTGAACTGATGACTGCACCTTGGGCTACAGCTTCCACAAAAGTATAGTGTCCTTACCAGAGACAGGACAGAAGAGCAGGTAGCCACAGTGCCCCTTTAGCATGAAATTAAGGTCTATTTAGATATAAGCCTTATTATAGCATGACACTAGATTGCTGCAGACCTATGATATTTTTAGAAATTTCTGCTGATAAGCAATAGTTGATGTTTTAGGAAGAAAAGGGAGATATGATGGTATTATAGGGCAAGACCATACCCATGTGATTGCACCAGCTTGTCCTGTTTGATTTTGGAATGGTAGAAACTCACACTGGTTCTGCAAAGAGAGCCTTGCCTCGTGAGTGTACTACCTGAGGTTGTGTTACAGCCACTCCATGCATTACTTTCTTCCCATCACCATCCATGGCCACAGATCCATTTGTAAGCTTCTTCCAGGGGCACATTTAAATGGGTCAATAACCAACCAGGAGGATGTCTTGGAACAGTACTGAGCTGGGGACTCACAGCCCTGTGCTGCAGGTCAGCTGGGTAGTGACAACTTGTTGAGCTGTGGTACATCTGGCACTTCTTTCACCTGCACCTGATCTTCTTGCCTTGAGACCAAGCACACCACGTCCATCCACTTTCACATCCACTGCCACTTTCTTAAAAAAAAAGTGGGAGAAAGCAAACCTCCTTCCAGAAAACCAGTATCAGAAATCTCAGCATCATCTGTGAATGCTGGTAATTTGTAATACAAAAAGGAAAACAGCTGAAGAGGGAAATGCTCCAGACTGTCAGTTCACCACAGAGTTTAGGTTTGTTTGTTTTCTAGTAAGACAGTGATGAATTGCAGGTTAGAATAATGAAGGGCACATGGTCTTTAGGGCCTGAAACCAGCACCCCTGAAAGTTTACAGTGTTCAGCAAATGGAACAGCTCCAAATTTGAAGCAGTATAAAAACACTATCCAAACATTCATGTTCTGTATTCTGCTTGATGACTGAGATTTGTAGGCAGAGCTGTTCATTTCTCCACTTTGTTTTTTAGATCTCTGGCAAATTGTTTCATGTCTTTGTGCCTTTTTCACATTAAAAAATTATCTTATTGCCTGACCCTAGATGGGACCTGTGAGGAAGAAGCATCCAATATGATCAATGACTAGGCTTGAATGAGAGAAAAAATGAGGAGAAAGTAAAATAGAGTAGCAACAATCATACTGCATGACATTAGTCAAAACTTAATTAACATTTGTTATTCTGGTTAGGTTTGATTCTGCCAGTTCACTGTAGAAAGTCCTAGTCCCAAACTGATCAGAGCCATCTTAATGGTCTTTATTTTAAAAACAAACAATATTTTAAAAATAATAATTTGATTTTTTAAAAACCTGCAAGCAGCTTGTTAGTCTTTTCATATTACAGATTTCCCAGACTAGCAGAGGAGCTGTTGTCGTTAAAGAAATCTAATCCTGAAGAAAACCCAAAGAATCACTTCTTATACATGCCCTTTTAGAACTTAGACCAAGTAGTTCCCATAAAGCACTAACTCAATATATTTTTAGATATATATGAAGGTTCTTCATGCACTCATTAAAAATTTATCTACATTAACAGTGTACAGTTTTAGTATCATTAAGGTCACAAATTTTTTAAATGTTTTCCCAAAGTTTTTATAGCTATTTGATTTATTCATATGTTACAAAAAACTTGACTGTCTAAACAACCAGGCCTCAACTATTTCAACAAGATTTTCTCATTCAACTGCCATCCTCTAAACATATTCAATTTGAACAAATTAATAGTACATGTAAACTTAAAGCCTTGGACAAAAGATATAATTTGTATTTTGGGGGAAAAGCACTTGGTTAAAAGTAGCTGGTTCCTATTTCCTTAATGGCAAACAACAAAATTCCTAAGCAGGTAGAAACTTTAGAAGTTGAGATTCCTCCTCTTTAATGTTATCAAAAGATGTTACTCCAAAATCATAGCCAGCAGTATCAGATGAACACACAGAAATTAGAGGACCTGGTAAATTTCAATATAGAAATACATGAGCCATTGAAAGGAATTTGATCTCATTGATAAAGGTTCAGCACCTAAGGGACCTAGGTTTAGTTTGTGACTCTTCCTCCTGTGTCTTTTGAAAGTCAATCATTTGGTGCATACAATCAGCAGCAGCAGAAACAAGTATTGCACTCTTACCTCCTGGAAGACCTTTTCTTGGAGATAAAAACCTTAATGTTGTGTTCAAGCACTGCACAAACCCATTGTCCAGGTACTTGGTATTTAGTTTTCTGAACCTGTTGTTTAATTACTGTTCTGTGCACAACATTGCAAGAAATCAAATCCCAACTGAGAATAGCTACTCTTTTGTTATCTCCTGCTGCACTATTGGAAAAATTAGAGGGGCTGTGCTAACAAAAAATGAAACTGACTGTTGACAAGAAACAAACTTGAACTACTAAGACCAACTAAGAAACAAGAAAAAAAAAATCACTGAGAGGGGGAAAACTGCAGAAATAATCACTGTGCTTTTAACTATGTGACAGAAGCAGTGCTCATTAGAGCAGTATAATTAGGAATTGAAAATTACAATTTTGATTATATATATATATGTGCCTACATGTACTTACATATATGTATTCATGTATTTATTCACACTTGTACATTAGTACCTCTTCAACTGACAGTCAGGGGTTCTTTCTCTGTCTCTGAAACACAGTCCACTGAAACGGAATGTACTGTAAGATAATTTCTTACTAGTAATAGTTTGAAAATATAGAACAACAGACAGCTTGAAGTGGATCCAATTCATCTGTGATGAAAAGCAGAACAAAGACAGTATTTCCAGGGTATAGAGAGAGAAGGTATAAATGTGGCACAGATCAAGTCTCTGAACCTTTTTCCATTTACCCCCATAAAATTCCATATTAAATTTAAAGGGTTACACTGAATTTTAACGGCATGGCATAGCTCTATTCTATTGTTACTTCACTCAAACCTAATAGTAAGTAAACCACAGAGAAACAGAGAGGCACAACTCAGGGTTTCATCCCTGATTAAAAGACTTTGGAGTGTGATAGAAAGCACAAAAGCTACAGGGAAGTTGGGTATCCAGATACCATCATTTAACGTTTGTCGCTTGATGGGCTTCTGACGTACCCAGGATAATTCTTAGAAGCCAGGTGAGTAATCCTTCTAGCCCTTTTCAGTAAAAGACCACACAGCAATGAATGTAAGGTGCTGGAGAAACAAAGAAAGTGGGATACTCTCCTTTTCACCTCATGAAATAAACTACAATGATAACGATCCTGAAACATCGATCTGTGCTGCCTTGCATTATAGAAACTTCATCAAAAACTAATTAAGAGCCAAATACCATGCTATCTGTTTCAAGATTTATTTCTAAAAGCATCCCATGCTCCTTTTGAGCTGATTCTGTGATCTCATGAAAATAAAGCACTCATCATTACTCCCAGACACACAAAGACACAGGTAGGACCTAAGCCTTTTTTGCTTGACTACTAAAATAGCATTTTGCTTCCAGGTTTAGATCTGATTCACAACAGAAAAAGTCGGAAGGTCAACAAACACAATTCGATTCAAAGCACAGACAAGCAGATCTTCACTTCAGGCCACATCTCCAAACAGCAGCCAGTTGGCAGAGAGAAGCTCAGCAGGTTAGCCTAGCCTTGTCCTCTCTGCCCACTTGCCAGAACAAATGGTGCTATTTCAGTCTGCTGTGGCTGCAGGCAAACGATTAACTCTCAGGCTGATGAATTGAGAGCAGGACTAAATGGAGCAACCCAATTTTTCCATAGGGTTCTCTAATCACAATTCACCACCTAGTAGGAAGAAGTGTAATCTTAGATTTTTGCAGCCTTTCTGCTGGGAAACATGATTATATTGTAAAGCCATAATACAGTATAATACTGTATACCTTTATGGAGCCTGAGATGGCTGCAGCATTTTAGCAGCATTGTAATACAAAACCAAACCCACATTACACATAGAATATATTTAGGCCCTGTTACAGAGAAGTTGAGAAGATAAGACTAAGCTGATCAATAAAGAGTCTACAAAACCTGCCTGCAGTGAAGCAATATAGGAAAGATGAACTCAGGATGTGACAGAATCCTAAAGTGAAGGGGAGAAATCCTAAAATTAAAGAGAGCTATGGATGAGTAATCATCTGTGAGGTGAAGAAAACTGTATAGGCAGGCTTAAGGTTGACCAGGGCATGGGCAAAGTGAAAAAGGATTTCCAATAGACTGAAGTGAAGCTAGAAAAGAGAAGTTGTGGGAATGAGAGAAGGCAGTAATTCAAAAAAAGGACAAGAATGGTTGAACAGTAGCATCAGTAGACAAAGCCTGAGAAAGCCAATATGGGGCAAGAGAAGAAGTATTGATAAAATTGAAAAAAGGCAGGGGAAGTGAATTCCATAGAAAAACAGAGAAGAGCTGAAAAATACAAGGAAATGGGTGCAAAGAAAATAAATCCGTTACATTCTGGGAGATGTGATCCTTTGGGAAAACCAAGAGAGCATGCTGAGGCATTCACACCTTGGTTCATTTTTGGTTCTGGATTTCTACAAGAGGTTCTGCCTTTACTTTATCCATAACCATAGAGAAAAAGTCAAAACAGGCATTAGATGTCAGACATTTTCCCAGCTTACTTTCTCTGGGACAGAACTGGGACAGGAACATTACTCCAAGGGAGGAGTCTCTGGCAGTCCAAGTCCTCTGACTCAGAGGTACTTCCTCCTTTCCAGAAGTCCAAACCCCACAGCCCTGGCAGTTCCCTCTGACAGGATGCATAGAGCTGGGTAAACCCATGATTCCTCATATCTGCCTGGTTTGCATTCTCTGTGATTGTATCACTTTGCCTGGCTCAGAGCAGCTGGCAGGAAGAAGCCTAGTGGATGTGTTCACACTGCTCACCATTCATCTCACCCCAAACCAAGCTCCTCACACCATCCATCAACACCCCCCGGCCTGGAGAAAGGGCAGAGATTCTTCTGTCCTGCTGTTTGACTGTTAATAGCAAACAGCACTGGATGGGAAGCCTGCAGACTCCCTGCTGTTCAAAGGAAAGAATTCTCTCTGGCCTGTCTGACCACCTTTCTGCAGGTTGGTTTTCAATCGACTTTTTGGCTGCCCTCCTGCTCAGTGCTCACAGAATGGATAAGCCTGTTCTTGCACACAGGTCTTTCATCTGTCTCTAGACAAGCTGGAAATGAAAGGCTGGGCTATGGCATTCAACTAAGGTTTCTAAAGCAATTGGCTTCCCATTCCCCCTGGATAGACTGAGATTACACCTAGAAATAGTAATTGCCACAAGTGTGTTATGATCAAGCCAAGGGACTACTGAGACACATTCTCCAGCCTCTGCAGTATGTGCAGATCGTGTCTAGAGGCAAACTGCTACCAAATTTAAACTAAGGTCTCCAGACCACACAGCTAAAAGCCTTGTGGTTTTATCATTTATATTTCATACAGAAGCTCCTGAGGGAACAGAGTTGGTATAATCCCTCCCACCAGCAGCACTCCCTAAAGCATGACTTACTGCCTTGGAAGTACCTCTCACCATCTCTGCTAAGGGAGAAGAAAAAGATAGGCTGATGTAGATGTCTGCAGTCTGGGTGGCTAAATGAGCTCCAGTAACTGCAAAATGAACAAAGAAAACAAATAAAATACCAGCAAAGAAACCAAACAAATACCACAAACAAACAAACAAACAAAACAACACAAAACTCTTTGGAATTAACTCCTACGATCATTATAGTGCTGATTCCACTGGTCTTTACTGCAAGGCTTTATCACAAACCATTTTGTGAAGAGGGGGTGGGAGTAAGAGGATTATTTTTGCTTTAATTTCCTTACCCACGTGATCAGCTCTTTGAGATGATTTAAAGTAAATGTTGAGGGGAGGGAATGTATATAAGCAGAAAGGAATCTTTCACCTTGAAAACTAATCAAGCCTCTGTAGAAGTTCAGAAACTTTCCAAAAGCCTTTTCCAGTTTTTTGATCACTCCAGAGATCTTGTTTGCAGAAATACACTGCAATTCTATACTATAACAAGTGGATTGCTATACAAGCTTTTCACTGCCTTTAAACAAAGGAAGATACAATCCTGTAGTACTCTGCAATGTACTCAATGTGAAATAGCTGAGCATTAGCAGAACTTCCTTTGCAAAGGCAGATCTTTTGAGAGCTCGTGGGACCACCTGAACCATCAGTAATCTAGAGCAGCCTGGCAAAACACAGATTCACAATTGCTACAAAGATGGTTTATCACAGTTTACTATTGAAAGTTTGATAAGCTCAACACATCCATTAGTATGAAAATTGGACTCACTCACATCTGCTCAAAAGCAGGCTGGGGCCAAGTTGAAAAAGCATCCTGTGCATTACACCTCTGCTTAGAAACCAAGGCTTATTGGTAAAGTCCATTTTGTGATAGGAAAGAAATAAAAAGAGAAATACTCCCTCCTCAAAGTCCCTACATAGCTTCTGCCAGTTACACACACAGTAACCCCTTCAAAGAACAAAAAAGTTTGTATCTTAAGCCAATGCTCAAGAAATGAACACTTTATTTCATATTTTTTCTTCTCTCCCACATCTTTTTTTGCACTTAACATATCAAAATCAGAACTGCAAATGTAATAAACATTTCTTCTCAAACGGAGCAGAGATTTGATAATATTGTCAAAGTCAGTTCTTAAATTCAAACAACTCCCATAAATTTTACTAGGATTAATTGGGTCTTGTGTGTACATCTCTATCACACTTGAAACACAGGGCCTCACACCTGATTGTAACACTCTTAACAAGATTTGTCATGTGACCTGGCAGTAAAAATTCCTTGTTGTGGTAATTTGAACACCCTTTCCTTTGCTCTTATTCATGTAACATCTTCCTACTAAACAGAAAACCTAGCACAGAGACGTTATTCTTACACCAGGACATGGGAGTTTCCAATGCCTCTGAAGTGCCCACGGCTGTGGGAAATGGGGAAAGGACTTGAGAGAAAGAGGGCAGAGACTCATCCTTCTCTTTTAAAAGTGCAGTCTCAAGGCCTGGTATACAGCATGCTCAGATCCTCTGAGATGGGATGCTGTGCCACCAGGGCTTTAGAGGAAGGGGAGGGCTTTGAAATATATGGGAAAGAAGCCCCCCTGCATTACCAGTGTCAAGTAGAGCACTGTTCTCAGCGGGCAGGTAATGAGATCACACCACATTGAAAGTCAATGAAGACTTTGAAGTTCTGACTTTACAAAGACAAACTGATTCTCGCATTTTTTGCCTTTCCCAAGCTAGCAGTTCTGGCAGACACCTGAAAAGAAAAGGTAACTAGGTGTAGAGTAAATATAAACAATTACTGTGTTTTACCCCTGTGTTATCCCAGTGGTACTTGGCATTTTAAGAGTTTAAAGTTTAATTACATTTTTGCTTTTGGTACATTGGATAGCCATTCACCTATGAAGAAAAGCATCTGAGAGAGTTTCAAGCTCATTTAAAACACTCAGAAGCAGAAACTGCTGAAGCGTGTGAGACTGGCTCCGTGTTTTGATGTGCTATAGAATAATGTATGGAATTATTTATACATTCCCTAAGTGGTGCATTTTCATTGTGCTTTCAGCTAACTTGCAAACTCCACTAGTCCCACCTCAGGAAAGCTCTCTCTTCAGTAACATGCTGAATTTTTCCTTGCCCCATAACAGTGTTACAAGAAAGGGGGAAAGAGATGATTGAGAACATTTCAGTCACTTCATTGCTCACAGAATTTCTTATTTATTCAGATTATCCACTCCCAGCTTCCCCTGAATACTTTGGTTTCTGATGCCTTTTCTGCCATCACCTCACAAGACAGGAGCTGGGGACACCTCATCTTGAATGTCTTTGAATGCAATCATCAGCAAGGAATCCCCATTACAACATTAAGTTTCAAAGGTCATGTCCACAAGGTCATAATGTGTTGGAATTTTGGTTAAAAAACCAAAATAGAAATTTGGTTATAAAACCAAATATGGTTATAAAACATAACAATGTGCTCCCCACAAAAACCTGTCAGGGCAGGCTGTTTTGAGAGACAGAAATGGCCACGTAGAAGACAGCTTTAGATCTTCATCAGGCGGGCAAGGAGCTGGGGGAATGGCCATCACCAAAATCACTGCAGATGTTTGCTACTTGCCTGGTTACAACATCCTGAGTTCCACCACCCTCATGTGTTCGCCTCCTCCATCTCTCTCATGCTGTCCTGAGCATCCTCCTGCTACCGGGGGCACGGAGCCCCTGCTGTGCTCAGCTCCACCAGCCTGTGCTCCAGAGCAGGGGAATTGATTTTGCTAACACACATCTGAAAACACAGCTTCTTCTGCTGTGGTAAATCAACACAGCGCCACAGGATCGGAACAATAAAACACGTAGCAAGCTGGGGGTCTATTTCCTCTGCCTGAAGGGTGCTCCATCATGCCAAGCTATGATTACTACAGCCCCACACCAGCAATCTCCTCCATTTCTCAGGTCCAGTAGTTTGGTATAGGAGTGCATAGCTGTTTGTTTTAATCTAATCACTATTTATTTTCAGTTATCCAGGAAAATGAGAAAATCTTTCACAATACACAAAACCCCGCATTTCTTTACCTCTGGCTCTGAGTGGGCTGGTTGCAGAAAGACAGAACCTGGCCACACAGGCTCTGATTTGGGGAAAAGATGGAAAATGTGTTAGTGGGCAATAAAAGCATAAAAAACAGCATAAAGAAGCACAGGGTGATCAAAAAAAAAGCATAAAAAAAAGCATAAAGAAGCACAGGGTGATCAAAAAAAAAAGCACATATGATCAAAAAGAAGCATGTTAACTAATACTGCTAAATAGATGGGCTAAAATTTCTTACACATACATGTATACATATATGACTATATTTATATATGTAGTCACTGTGTACTTATGTATAAAAATATGCATGTATGTACACAAAATATGCATGTATGTACACAAAATGCCTCCCTTCACTAGTGGGATTCACTAGAAAACCCATTATTCTCATTCTAATCTATGAGGGAAGCACATAGCTTGGTGTGATTTTTCAAAGAAAGAAGGGGGAGCATTTGATGACGCTGACTCCTACACTGCCTCCTGCCACTTTCAGTGAGGCTTTTTTCCTGACTCAAAGCTGTCCAAAGGATTCACACATCACACACACACATATGCTTCTGTCTTTGCTCAGATGCTTGAATGATTGTTCTAGCCAGCAGTTACCCTCTCAGTCACAGGGAAAGCTTGTCTTTCACCAGCAAACTTTGTAAGAAGCCTCTGGACTTCCTCACTGTTGTTTCAGGTTTTGGGGTGTTTTTTTTTTTTTTTATTTAGCTGCAGAAAATTTTTAAAGAGAAGTCTTGTTCCCCACAGTGCCTTTCAAAACCATTTCAAATGTACCTTACTGGGCTGAGACAGCTGTTTTTCTCTTCTTAGGAAAAAAAAAAAAAAAAGAGAAAGAGTCCTTTTGCTGCTTTTTCTTCCACCCTACAGACTCTCTTTTAAAAGGCACATGTGTTCCCGCATCTGACCAAGGTTTCACAGCAGGAAGACAGCATCTGCTCTACCACCAGCAGCCTCCAAGCCTCACTCTGCAGCCTTTCCATGTGGAAGGGAAAGGCTGCAGAGCTTCAGGCATTACCTCTGTTTCCCTCTGCAATAGCTGGGGACAAATCCAGGATAACATCACACCGTGTTGCTCCTTGCCACTGAAGAAGAGAGGTTACAATGACACTTTCATTTCAAGATCACAAAGTCCAGTGCACCATGCACCAGTTGTTGGTGACTCTTTGGAAACCTCTCTGGGAAATCATGGTGCCTGGGCTCCTAATCCATGCATCCTGAGCCACACCATGACTCCATGTGCTCCTTCAGAACTGCTCCAGAGAAACACCCAGGGTTAGGGGAGCACCGTGACCACCTGCACTCCCAAGTTGGACAGTCCTACCAGGTCCTGCCTCAGGGACCCCTTAGGTATCAACACAAAGTTTCTCAGAGGTTTGCAGAAGGAATCAGGAGTCTGCAAAACAGAGTTGTGTGCAGGATAACTGGATATGGCCGGATTAGACTGTGGCAGTATCCAGGCTGCTGAACCTGAAAACATTGACAGAACCAGGAATCTATCACCTCACACAGGAATACCAGGTCGATGAGCAAGCTATCTCTCTCCTATCCAGCTTGCTTTTCTGAGGACTCACTTATCACTAGCGTGGGATGTCCCCAGCTCACACCAGGGAGAATAAACTCAATAATTATGGTTTAGTCAATTAGCCTTTTTGACTCCAGCTCTAAAGGGGCTACTGCTGACATTGAGAAAAGGGATAAGGGGTGTTGTGGGATCAAAGCTTGCTTAACCAAGGGCCAGATGAGCAGAATTTTAAGGCATTGCAAAATTATATCAAATATGATTTATAATCATAGCTCTTACAGAGCCGATCCAATGAAAAAGAACCCTAACTCCTTTGACAGAAATAAAGGCAGCTACAAAATAACCTTTCTGAGGCACTAGCATTCCCATATAGGAGTCTGAAACTAAATCTATACTGCAATGAAATAGTTTTCTGCAAAACTATGCTGCAGTCCATTGGCTAGGTCATGCACATGAGCTGAACTGTGACTCTGGGATCTAAAGGCATCAGTCACTTCTGTCAGAGCAGTGTTAGCAGTTGTGAAGCAGGAACTAGGATCTGATCTCTGCAAAGGGATATAGACAAGTTCAGTCAATATATTATTTGTTGTGTCTACACTGACAGCTGGATTGGATCCAAGCCCTCTGGCCACTCTCTGATTTACTGGACCCTTTTAGTAACTGCATTTCTGCTTTAGCTCAGTGGTGAGCCAGAATTAGCAAGTCCTGCTGAGATCCCCAAAGAAGGGTTGTGGTAAGTCAGAGGAGCTGTAGCCATGGGGAGAAAAAGGCAGGTTTCTGTCCGTGTCCAGTCAGGGATTGTGGCAGCTCTGTGAGAACATTTTCCTAAGATAAATTAGGTAAATATCTCATTAGGACCCTTTCCTCTTGGCCATCAGTGAATACTCACTTTCCCATCTTCTCTCAACTCCTATACTGGATTGCCATAGGACCAACCTTAAATTCAGCTGTCATTCCTGCTGAGACCTGTCTTGGTCCATCATGTCAAAGTCAGCATGGCTCTCCTGCAGGCTCTCACATCCTCCAGTTTGGAAAAAGACAGCACAGCATCAAGGCAGCAAGAAAACAGATATGTCTTAGAAAGTCCTCTCCAAGCTTCAGTAAAATATAATGAGCTGTGAACCCACCTAGGGGACACTCAGACTGAATCACACTCAAAGCTCAGGCTCAAAAACAGGCTGGAGCAGAACATCATGTTGATGATCAGTACATTATTACACAGCAGCTGGGCTACAATAATTATACCCCTCCTTGGCCTTGGTAACATCCCAGACAATACAGCATGGCTTATCCCCAGGAAAAAGAAAGGTTACATCATGCTGCTCCAGTCTCAGATTAAAACCATGTGAACAGAGGGGCAGTCAGCAGTGCCCAGCTGCCTCCCAGTGACATACTGAGCCACTTTAATTTGGAAAATTGTCTAAGCCCCATATTTCATGGTATTTCTTTTAATATGCACGCTGAAGGCTGTTTGTCATGTTAGGCTGTGTAGCCTGGAGCTGGTTTGTGGTCTCCTATAGAGCACAGTTTGTTAAGGTTCCTGTGCAGGTGCTAGGGAAGATCACAAGCATTATCCTGCATGACAGGGACACATGCACCACTCCTCTCAGCCCATCTCACCAGCCTCCCCAATTGTACAGGAGTGATCCCTGTGCTGTTTTATACATTTAAAGTCCATTAAGGCTGACACTTATGCAAATGTAAGTGTCTCATCCTCATTAAAAGGGGTGTTTAACTTTGAGCTCCTATAAGAAGAATACCTGTGTGCTGTAGCCATCCAGGAGCCTCTCACACCTACTGCCTACTGAGTCAAACGAGGCATTTCAAGCAGCCCCCATCTTCCCTGTGAGACCAGGAGCTGTTGGCACAAGGGCTGAGGAAAGCCAGAGCCATACTGACAATGACTGACTTGTTCTATGCCTGCACCAAGGTCCAACAGACATTTGAATCTTCATTAGCACAAAGCTCTGCATCTGAAAAGGAAAAATCAAGCACAAGGAAAGGGCAGAAGAAGCCTGAAAAATTAACACAGGGCCACCTTCCCACCCCAGTCACTTCATATGAAGAAAGCATATTCTATCAGGATTGTAAATGGAGCCCCCAGTTGTGAGAGATGCTGAGATGTGCAATTTTCCTTCATGTTCTGCCTCTCACAGATGCCACTAAATGATAGTCATGGAAAGCTAAGCTGTCATCCCTTTCCTGGAATGATTTCAACTTGCTTTGCCTACATGTGGCACTTAGGGACATGGTTGGCAGCGTTAGGCTAATGACTGGACTTCCAACCTAAACTGTTCTGTAGCTGTATTTGGTCACATTCCACTGTTTGTTAAGTGGTCTCAAAAAACATTTTGAAAGGTGGGTCCTGGCACTGACATCCTTGCAGAGAGGGAAAATTGAAGTGTATCAGGATGAAGGGCCTTGCCTGTGGTCCCAAGGATTAGGAGTAATTGGAGATGGTTCTGAAGCCTCAGATTAATTCAGGCTGCATAATCCAGGCTGGTACTAGGAAGCTGCTGGCACTGTCAGCTCTTGTTCCTGCAAGGAAATAATTATTTCATCATGAGATTTCTCATACACATATATCTGGCATGTACACATAGAATTAGTTATAACTGCCGCAATTCTAAGCCACATGAACTCATTAAAATTCATTCCAATTAATGGCAATGAGCCGAACACAAACCCAACACCTGCAAGCCAGAGAGAAATCAGCAGTTACAATACTTTACATATGTCACCCTACCTTGGAAATTTTGCTGGAACTTTAATATGCAGGCTCTGAATTAAAAAGGAGAATTTCTCTGCTTAGACAGATCTTTCCAGCTAAGGGTCTGAGAAGGTTAGGGAAGCCAATGCACAATTAACCTCATTGTGGCACTCTGCATATAGCTGGTCCAGAACTACCTGCTTTCACAAGTTAGGAAATGTTTCCCTCATCTTATAGCTGAGGAAAGTGAAGCACAGAAGGAAAGGCACAATGGCACTAGAACTGGTCACTTCTGAGTCCCACCTCTAGGAAGAGCATGCACACAGGTTTTGACCTGATCAGGGTTGAAGAAGCAGAGTCTGCAGTTCCACTAGCCTGAGCTGCTTTGTCAGGGAGCTGGGAGACAGGACTATCCTAGAAAGTTGTCTGCCAAAAACAGGAACATGCTGGTGGTGAGAACAGCCTGACAAGCTGCTGAGGTCCAGCTGCAGCTGCCAGCCTCTCCCCAAGACCTCTATCAATCAATTACAGCCCTCTGGGTAGGAAAGAGATCTTGAAAGCTTAAGAGCACAGAGGTTATTTTCAACAGCCCAAACCATCACAAACTCTCCAAGCTCTGCCTCTGTGCTAGAGGAGACAGAGCTGAGTCCCCTCCACAAAATCTTTTCCCTTCCAAGGGTGCTCCACAGCTCAAAGGTTTAGTCATGGGGACTTCACTTTAGTCTCATGCACAGGAATATGCAAATTGCAATGACAGTACTGTTTCTTTGTGTCACACATAATCTGGGCTGATGGAGCTTCTGGGGCAGGAGGCAAGCAAAAAAAGAAAAGATAGAAACTTCTGAAATTCATGAGAACTATTTCCCATGCTTTTGTAATGCAGCAGCACTTCAGAGACAGAGCGCACATTGCGTTTGTTCCCTCTCCCATCTGCAGTGTTGATATTTGCTTTAATGATTTTTTTCTTTTCTTCTCTAGGTGTTCAGTGGGAATTGTCAGCATCTCTTTTTCACTACCAAGAGTGAATGAACCACAAGTGCATTTTGTATTCAACTTAACAAACTGATTGACTTTAAACTAAGTTTCACTATTTCCCATCTGACTTTCATTACCTAGAATAAGATGGTAAGTCAACCTGAACTGAAAGTAATTAAGGGAGTTTTGGAAGGGGAGGGTAAAAAATGAAAAAAAATAATTCTCTCTTCAAACACATAATTGTACAAAAATAACACGAAATGCAAATGATTTATAGATGTGCCAATCTGGCTCATTTAATGTCACTTTGAAGATAGTAACTACAAAGGGCAACATTTGTAATCTACTGACACAGTAGTACTGCTAAAGTGTGCTATTTAGCATCTTCCAAAAACACCTCTTGGGTTTGTCTAAAAGTATCTGAAGGAAGCTTAGAAGTCACTTCTCTTTCAGGCATTCCCCAAAATATCAAATCAGGCAGGATATGGGATAGACTCACGAGTTAACATTCCATCTCTTGGATTTCACACAAAGTCAAGTGCAGCCCCTTTGTCAGTATGACTGGCTGCAAGCTCAAGGGTATATGGTTTTAAGAGCTCTGTTCAAGGCCAAAATATTTCAAATGTACCTTGTCCAAACTTGGTACTGCACATAAAAAGCAGGACTTCTTGTGTAGCCATGACCAGTATTAGGAGCTTTCAGTACTGGAAGATTAAAAAAAAGCAAATCCCAGAGAGCTATAAGGGACATCACAGAATCACACTGGAAATTACCTAAATGCATTCCAATCTGCTTTGGGGAAAAAACCAAACAGACTCATAGGGGCAACCTGAGTGTTGAGAATGACACTTTGTGGCTCCAGTTACTTTGTTGTTCTAACTACTTCATCCAATAAAATTTCTCTTTTCAACAAGTGCCATTAAAACTCTGGTACTTGATGTCAAAAAAGGAATTATTTTGAATCAGAATCAGGGAGAGGGCAGATAGCAGGGCATGTTACACACTTTGCCTCTAACCCAGTATAAATTACACTCCTTCAAAAAATCACTTAATGGTGATTTCAGCCTAGATCTTAAGCTGTTTAAACCACAGGAAGAGATAACAGGCTCCATATATGGCCCATCAGTCACATTATCAGTGAGAGGAAAGAGAAAAGACAAGTAGTAATGACAGCAAATCCCCAGGAAGGAGGCAAGGACCAGCAGTGCAGGAGGAGGGATACATGACACCAGCTTGTTCAAATCCTTACCTCTAAGAGCTGATAAATGCCTGCCGTTGAATCACCTTTTGGTCACTCACTTAAATAAATCTTCCCACAGAGGGTTGAGAAGGTTAGGGCAGCCAGTGCAAAGAGCAGAAGGCTTCAGTGAAACAAGAAGAACTAATCTCCAACATGGAAGACTTTCTTCATCTCAGCAGCATAACAAATGAATTAAAGATAAAAATTGGGTTAGGGCTTTACTTTGGGGCAGGTCAAAAGCACAAAGCACAAAGGTTTTCCTTTCCCCAAAATTTAGAGGGCGATCAACAGCTGTGGCTGCTGTGAGATGTCCATGAAAGCAATAGATTTCTGGCACTATGTTTTACTCAGGGTGCATGGACTGCAACCACACTGGATGTGTGTCCATAGCCTTTGGGGACTTTTAGATGAATGACCATGAAAAAATATTTTCTCTCATTTCCAGATGACTGTGCACTGCAGGGGATTTATCCTCTAAACAAGAGATTTATCCTCTGAATAAGCTTCTCTGTCACATTAAAAATAGTGAAACCTCTTAAAAGAAAGAAGAATGCAGCTTTGAGTAGTATATTTAAGAATCCAACGTCATGAAAGGGGATAATTTATGCACCAAATAAGGAGCTGTCACTTTGTTCTGTGATGGTGAACAGTGTGAAATTCATCACTGATGCTACCTCTCAGCAGGAACTGTAGGGAACATGGATGTGAGTAGAGTGCCCTGGGTAGCTGGAGTCTGCAACTAGCATCCTCTACCAGTTTTCTGTCAGGTTGTGAGACTCCAGCATGGCCCTTGGAAATTTACTAACAAGAATTTCCATAGAAGACTAACAGGCAGGTTATACAGGTGTAGAACTCTCTGCTCACCTGGCTTGTTTATAGGCTCTGAGTCTGTGTTTGCTGCTGCTACCCACATGCCTTCCTGTCAGGTGAGAAATAGTCTGAAGCCCTCCCATGCTGGATCTTTCATCTGTGCTTAAGAAGGAAACATCCAATGTCTTACTTCATCAGGAATGTGTTTGCTTCTGAGTTTTAGCAGAAGAGCAAGATCTGGTTTATCAAAGCTGCTGCAATATGGTAAGAGCCTGTTATCTTCATAGCACATTTGGCCTCCAGCAATATCAAAACCATTTATTAAAACTGAGTCTCTCACAATTACATAGGTGACCATTATTCTTCAACTTTGAGAAAGCAAATATTAAAAGCAGTCTATCCTAAACCCTACCCACACATACCAAATATATCTATTTCTCTACCATCCATCATTAAAAGTCCTCCTGTCTTCAGGCCCTTTCTAGGGCACAGCTTAAGTTCCAGCTAACATGACAAGCAGCCTTTGGACAGCATGCCACAACACTGTGTGTCTTATGAGCATTGATGGTGGCCAGACAACTCTTTCCCACTACCTGCTAATTTCTATTGATGTCAGGTCCAGCTGAGCCAAATAGACATCAGCTCTTCATAACAGTAGTTCTGGAAGCAGTGGGGCCATGGGTTGAAGTTTTTAGCAATGACTGTCCTTTCCTTCTACCCTACAGCTGTCCTGTGACCTAAAGAAAAGAAAGAAAAAAAAAAGCTTAATTCTTTTTTCATTAATCATTTTTTAATTTGCTCTGTTCTCTGATCCTGTTCCAGTGTCTTTGCACTTGCATAGACAGTAATGTCTATGCAGCAAAGGCAAGGCCAGGAACAGCAAGAGGAAAGAAAGGTTTGAATGCCTGGCTCAGTGTCATCATGAATGCTTGGGAAATCAAACCTGAATGCTCCCACCTGTTTCTGAGATTTTAGCAATCCTTTTCACTCTAATTGTTTCACTGATTGCTGTAATTAAATCAAAGTATGACAATTGTCCCCAGCATTTACTTACCTGAAAGTTGGCTGCTTTTGCTTTAGGCCCAAAGAAAGGATGTTGTGCCCACCAGTTCCTTCTGGTTTTTTTGTTTTTTATTTTTCTAGATATGGCTCTTGATCTAATAAGAAAATATATTATCCCTGTCTGCCAATTTTTTCTCAAATATTTATGATGATTATGTTACTAGAGGTTGTAGAGTTACTTATCTGTCAATATATGCTCACTAATTTATATGTTCTTTTTTTTTTTTTTAATTTACCTGCAAGGCTGATTTTTTTTCTTCTTCTTTTAAGATCTATTTAGCAATAGATCTTCTTTTATGACAATGTTTCCAGGCACCAGAAACAAGAAAGAAGGGTCACATCATAAAAGCCTTGGGTTTCGACTGTCTTCATGATGTAAGACCAGAAGATGGGGGAGATGTTTTCTTTTGCTTTTTCTGGTACTGCAGTTTTTGTGGGTCTGTGCCCTGCTTTCCCTTGCATCCCTCTGGTGTTCACTGACTGCTACAACCACCCACATCTCTCACTGGGCACTCTCCTACGGAGAAATGTGATCTCCTTGGGATTTCAACTTACTTACCAGAGGCTGGGTTAAACTTAATTAAATCTAGAGAAGCCAGATTTGGTGCAGAAGCAGAGATCCCTCCTACTCACATTCCCTCTAAATTGTGTAAGTGTAAACACATAGCTGCAGAACTACATTTATACAGCTGGTCCCATACACTGGTTGGTGGCTTCTACCTTCAGCGAGCTGACCCCAGGTCCAGCAGTGGGGAGAAACACACTGCAGGTCAGATCCTGCACTTCTGAGCAGCTGGCAACCACAGTGGCCTCCTCACAGAGAGTTGTCTTCATAAAGGACAACTTCAAAGTTAAATTCCAGGCTAAATAATTTTTAAAAAACAAAAATCAGGCTGAAAGCACAGCTGGGGTTAAAGGCAAAGGCAAGATAAGAATTCTGTGAGACTCTGGTAAGGACAAACACAAAGCCCTTGGGATAATAATGGAGGATCTCCTATCAGATCGACCAGGAAGCACCTATTTGACATTATGCAAATCTTAGAGAGTAAAATCCTGAAAGATCAGGTTTATCAAGGTGTAGTCAAAAGGCTTTTTTTTGTTTTACCCTTTACTGCTGTCTCTGTCACACAAGAAACTCATGCGATCATAGGCCCTATACAGGCTTGAACACAACCTCTAGCTGTAGTTTTACAGATTAGAAAATGTGTAAGGGAGGGGGATATCACCCTTTAAGGTTGCTTGAATCGTGTTCATGCAGGCAGACAGCTCTTGGCTGCTGGGAGCTTTAGCTTCCATTCAGCTCCTTCATGTTCCTGGGGACCTGGTCACCCATTTCTCACTCATCTTATTTCACAGTTCTGATGGCCAGTTGGGTCATTTGGGGGATGTTTCAGCATCCTTACAGGTTCTTCCAGCTGTGATAAAGAGAGAGAGACTTTTAGGGGAAAAAACAGTTCAACAAAAGCACTGTCCTCTTTATTTTTGTAAACGCAAAGCTCCCCAAACCTTTGATATGGATTTGCTTTTAGAGGACGCCTGTGTGGCTGCATAGCGCTGCCGGAACACCAGAGCTGAGCAGAATGGACCTACGAGCTGGGCAATTACCCAACTGCTAATTCCCACAAAGAGAGCAGTCTCTGATCTGGAATGTGCTGGAAGGATGGGAGCTGCCAACCTCTTCAGGTGCATGTGGAAGCTTTGTTCCTCTAACTTCAGAGGAGCCATTTTATCTGGGCACCCCAGCAGAGAGCGAGTGGGAGAGCCCTGTCAAATGCAAAACAGAAATGAGCAATGCCTATAAAAGAGAGATATCATGAGAACCTGCCACTTGGGAATAATGAAAGGCTCGGGCAGGTTGCGCTGATTGTGCAACCTACCCGGGGCCTGTCAGCTCTGATAACAATGGCAGCCATCAATTCCTGCAAAAATGGCAACAGCGTGAATTGAAAATTGTGAAGAACCATTTAGGGTCGAAATGAGATTTTCTTCAGAGAGCATTTTTCGGCGTGTTCCTGTTGACTTGAAAAGCCCTGGACAGATCAGAAGGAATGTGAAGTAGCCAGGGTTGGGAGGGCTTTTTTATTATTATTATTCCTCCTCCTTCTTACAAAGCAGTTTTAAATGCCAAGAGCTTTCACAAAACAACAGTGGTTTCAAAGCTGCCAAAGGGCAATTTGAAAGTGAAAGGTATTCTCTTCAAATTACCTTGGAAAATGATACCTGTTATGAAAGGGGCTTACTTTTTGGAGTGCTAAAGAGATACCAAAAATCCAATTTTATTGTCAGATTATGGAGGCAGGCAGTAGGGGACTGTGTAAAATTGCCAGAGCTCCTCTTTAGATTCCACAGATGTCTATTTGCCTTTCACAGACACCTACAATGAGGTATCAGACAGAACTGAAAGGGACAAAAGAGTTGTGGTTGTTTGGAAAATCTGTTTTGTTAGAATATTAACAAAAAGAGTCAGAGCTTACACAATTGTTACCTATTAATAGTGAGGAAAGCACAGCTTGAGACAATGCTGGTCAAACTCCCTGGAGAGACAGAAGCTGCAAGAAATTTTCTGTATTCGTTAAAGGAAGGTTGAGCCTGAAGAAAAAAATAAGTCCATGACCCTCTTTGTCAGCTTTAGATAACTGTATTTAGAATGCAGGTTTTTAATAGGGCTTTCTCCCCACACCCTTTGGTGCATGGAAAGGGGTTTTTTTCTTTTCATTTTTCTAAACAGCATGACATCTATTATTCCCCAGGGGAAAGAGCAAATCAAGTCAGCCTCCAAAGTGTACGTTTTCTAACTGTAAGAATGGATGGAAGGAAAATAACAGCACAGGCCTTTGAAAAAGGAAAATTGAGTCTGAAATCTGAATAGGATGAGCATAATCGCTGTGTTCAGTGCAGAGGAGAAAGCAAACTTCAGGATTGAATTTTGCCCCAAGATGAGCAGGGAAATTCAAACCTGAGGATGGGTTCAGTCCTGCTATACAATAGACTCTTTTTGCTTATAAGTCCCGGTTCTATTTTTCCTCTTTCTTGTTCTTGAATTGGTTTTTATCCTTTAGAGAAAGATGAATCAGTGAAAAAAAAGCTACTTTTTGAAGAGCCTAGCAGACTTAGTTTCCAGAGAGTAGATATTCCTTTCTCTGAAATCACAGATTTCTTTTCTCCTCTGATGCAGGCTGACCCGTGACAGCTTTGTCCCTGTGGGCAGAGATGACGCTCATCAATGCAAACCCAAACATGACAGTAATGGATGATGCCCTCTGACAGTTCCTAGGAGACAAATTCTAGCTCAACCAAGTCAGAGCAGTCAAACCCAGCTCCCACTGGAGTCAGGTCCTCCATGTTGTGGTTGATGTCCCTCAACAAGCACCTAGAAGTCAGATGAAGAGGTAAGACTGATGAGAACCAGGAAACCTTTTCCATCTTCATGTTTCTTGAAAACAGAAAATAAAAAGTTGCTTCCTCTTCCTAGAGAATCCCTTTTCAGGTGGAACCAAATCTAGTGGATCCTTCCCAGAGGACTGTCCCCCTGGTTCCCCCAGCTGTGACATTCTGCCTGTGTTAAGTCACAAGCCCCATTGGGAGCTTTTTAAAGCTGGAGTCTGTGACTGCACAGAATTTAAAATGCATTAATATTTGCTTTGCATAACAGGCAACGAGTCACAGCCTGGGTTAGTGCTTGCTGTGAGCCCAGTGGAGACAGGGGCTGAAAGCATACTCACCTTTAACTTTTTTCCTCATCTGTGACCCTTAAAGGCACATCTGCAATATGGGAACAGAGCTGCATTTGTGATTTCTTTGAGCTCTGACACTTGCCTTTGAGGGAGAAAGACTGCAGTGTGAGCCTGTGTGCAACACACTGTGTTCATGCAATCCAGGATATTGCAAAGAACCATCAGGAATAGAAACAAGCTTCCAACAGCAACTCACTGCATTACTTCTATCTTGTCCTTTCCTTGCCAACTAACCTTCTACAAATTCAAGAGCATTCACTGGAGAATTTCTTTATGAATCAGAAAGGCCAAAAGAGAAAAAAGGGGAAAAATTGTTTCACATTTCCCATTGTTGCTTGCTTTGCTATTGAGGCTTCAAAGCAAGCTTCCAAGCAGGTGGCAAATCTATGTTTGCACACACAAACACTCTCAAAATATCAATCTCTATCTGTCAGCTGCAATGGGCTCTTTCCTCCTGTGTTTTTCAGAGAAGGCTGAAAACCATGTTCCTCACCCCATGCTGAAGTGAACTGTTATGTAGCTGAGATAACAGAGTGAGATTAAGGGGGATTGAAAGCTTTTTGGGGAAATTTGCTACCTTAGAAAGATTTGTGAAGTTTACAAAGCCAAACACACCAAAATCAGGAGCTAAGTAGTTTTGGAAAACAAGTCCTAATTTGTTTGTAAATAACATCTGTGCATATATGCATGCACATGGACATCCTCCCACCACCAGAAGCTCTGATTGTACCTGCTCTCTGAAAGCCAAATTTTGTTGCTTCATAACCCTTTCATGAAGTTTCTAAGGAGAAACACAGCTTGCTTTGGGACAATGGCATTCATAATGTACATTAGTGGCCAGATTACTGGAGCTTTAGGGGCTGGGGGCATAGAGGGGCCATTTCCTTGGGAGGAATATTGAAAAGCAAGGCAGCTGACCATTTGTGGCAAGCATGGTTTGCCAAGGACTTACCCAGAAGGGCCTGAGGGCTGGTGTTCCTCTGGCTGGTTCTTAGCCTCTCTTACTACCTGCTGCTCCCCACTGGAAGCTCCAGTCAGAGCAATATTTTCCCTTCCTATTTTATCCTCAGACACTGGCTTTTCAGTCTTACCATGTGTAGGCAACAGATGCTTTGCTTTACAGTGAATAACATGATTTGCAGGTAGAGAAGACAGCCTGGGGGAAAGAGCAGCTGCTTTTCCAACCAGAGTCTTTGGGGAGCATTTGTTTGGAGCTGATTAAAGACTTGAGTACCCCCCTCACAGGTAAGCCTGAAGGTGCTCAAATGGAAGAGCTGGATCTTAGTGGCATTGGGCTTCCAATGCAGAAGTAGTGGCAGAAGCCAGGGTCCCCTGCTCGTGTCTCTCTGGTGGGACTTGCACACAGCAGCTCTTTTCCAAGACAAGCCTGGATGTCCCCTGCCATGCTTTGGTTGTCCCCTTCAGATCATGGAGTGATGCAAATTCTGCTTCCTTCCTCTGTCAGGGAATTTCTATTCATTTTCATCAATATCATAAACCATCTTTCAGTGATTCATTCCTGCTGGAACTGAAAGGTTTAACCCTTTCTCCTGCCCTTGCTTCCTCATCTGTCACCTATGGTGGCATGGTGATAAAGAATGCATTTGAGCCTGGGAGATGCTCACAAGCTAGCAGAATGCAGGAGAAGGCTGGCACATCTTATTTTGGCCATCTGGGAAAAGAAAGCCTTAAAAACAGCTTGGGGCCTATCATGTGCTTCCAGAACAGCAAGAGCATGTGCTACACTATTCACCCATCTTTGATATTCCACTTCCATCATCATCACAAAGAAGTAATCGATGAAAAATTAATATCCCAGCTCTGAGATAGCAGTATTATTTCCTAATAAGTTTCTTGCCAGCCCTGCAAGGCAGTAAATCTGACGTGGCACGGTCATAAGAGGAAACATGTAATATTTCACCCTCTTTTTAAATATCTACTCAAAATTCATCCCCATGCCTGTAGAAGTTTCCAAGTGTAGGGAACCTTGTCCTTCCTTCTTAAGCAAAATAAGGAGCAGTAGTTAACAACAGCTATTTGTAATATTTGTCTTGATGAAACCTTTTGCAGTGTTTGGCATCATCATCATTAGAGACCTCTATTCCCCCTGGGGTGTTTAGGCATCACCATCTACTCACTGTCCAACAATTATTTTTGTGTCAACTCCTGGCAGTCTTAGAATGCTAAAGAGTGAGAAAGATCTCATACCTTGAGTTAAAAGTAGTAGGACCTCCATTCAACCACTTTTCTTTAAAATTTCTCATCCAGAATATTCATAACCCATAACACAGAATTTCATCCCCTTATTTATCCTCTCTAAGGTCTTATCCTTCCCACAACAAAGAGATGATGGGAGCTGATACCTTCCTGCCCCAAATCCTCGTGCTAAGAGCTAGAGCAGGAATATTATCTCTTATTAACCCAATACCTCCCCCAGTCTAGGCTCTGCAGTGCTCAGACTGAGTCATTTGCCCCAAGGACTTAATGCTCAGTGTTCTCAGGCCATTTGCTAAATACAAGCAGACTCTGTTCAAAGCAGGGTATTTCTAGGCAGAGAGGGGATTTAATAATCAAAGGAGGAAACAGCAGAAGTCAAAAGAAAAAAATATTGACTAGTCCATTGTGAGCTGAAAAGTCTAATAATAACCAATAAAGTTCCTCTTCTTTCCTCTACTCCCCAGCCTAAAAAGGGTCTGCTTTTCAGATTAACTCATTGCTACTCAGGCTCCCTGCCTTCATTCCTTTAACGTTTAACACAATATATTAAAGCAGAAAACAATGCCCTCAGCTCAATTTCAGGAAGCACTATGAAGTAAAATATATCATAATCTGCCTCTTTATCTTTTCTCCAAGGGAATCTTTGCTCTCCTTCTCTCATAAACCTTCCTGTTAAACTGGTACTGCTGACTATCTCCTGTTCTCTGTTGGACAGGATCTGCCATTTGATTCCATTTAATCTATTTTTTTCTTTGACCTTTTTGCTCTGAGGCTCAGCCCCCAAATTCCCAACAACCAACCAAAAAACACCAGAGCACCTGGGGTTTGGGCTGGGCACACTGTGTGAAGCCACTGAGGACAAATACTGGAGACCTTCAGTCACCTCCAGCTTGTGGACAAAGAACAAGGTGGGAGAGGAGGAACCACACATGGGGACAAACCTGTCCCTTGCACAGGTGTGTGCACACATCTGGTGAAATCCTTCATCCAGCAGCACGGGTTCCTCCAGGCACTCCTGGCCTCAGCCGGTGCTTGACAGCCCCGTGAGAACCTGGATTCCTGTCTACACTGAAACTGGCAAAGCTGAAAGCAAAGAGGGCCAAGGGCAGAGCGAGGATCCAGCCTCCCAAGTGACAGCCAGGCTGCAGCAGAGCAGCACACAGAGCCCAGACCCCCTGTCTCTCAGCCCTCTGCCTAAACCACAGGGCTATTAAGCTAATAGGCATTAGTGTATGATTTTTCCCACAGGAGCATTTATTTCCTTGTGTGGTTAACTGCTTTGTCTTGTATTTCTCACTGTCATTGCTGTGTTGGCATTCTGGAAACCTCTTTATTTGCTGTTCTTTGCCCTTTTCTCTTGGGTTTCTGTCTGCACTGGGATTGAGGTAGACTGAGGCGTATTTCATCTCACCTGCTAAAGTAATGATGTTTGCCATGAGAGAAAGGGTTTGATCAGTGAGAAGGAGGGGGGTATTTAGGAGGAGAAAAACAGTGAAAGGAACATGAAGGAAAAGTAACTCAGGCAGAGAGAACAGATTGAAAATGTTGATTTGACATCTGATGCTTTGGAGAAATTCTTGGCTGTATCTACTAAGCAGAAGCCTTTGTGCTCCCTTTCTAGCAGCAGCAGGAGAGACAGAGCAGCAGAGACCTGTGCTGCAAACAGTCAACAGAATATCTCACCCTCCAAAAAAGCAACTGTTATCCCTGTTCTTAGGGATAAGATGCCCTGCCTAGATTTTGTGGGGTTTGCAAATCCTGGGAAACTGGTTTTGGCTCCATTTTATATATTGCTACTTCTCTTTATTTTTTGTGCTTTACCTTTTCCTAGTTCCAGCCAAAAAGACTCTATATTCTCAGTAAAATACCACTGCAGTTTATGCTTAGGGGAAGTGAACATAGGACCAGAAAGCAAATCTTCTTTTGATGGAGCTGTTTCCCCTTAGGCAACTCAGGATTTGATTCCACATAGCCACAGAGATATAGAAACCATATCTGGAAACAAGTGGAGATGTTGTCCACCACTATGACCTGCTCTGCCCAAGCACTGCTGACACTCTGCTGCATCAGCACAACCAGCTCACACAGGGCTCAGAGTTACTTCTTCACTATACAAGGAGCAGATCCACAGCACAGCAAGGGGAAAGGAGCTGGTGAGGGAATCCTCCAGCTGGATGAAGCAAAGAAATAATGATTCAAAATCCAAATAGCTGCCCTAGGAAATACCAAAGCTGGCTCTGATGCTCTCTAAGAACAAGTGGAGACACTTTGCTTCCCAAATAACCAAAGCTTCAAGGATATTTCAGGCCTTAAATCTGCCACTTCACCAGGATGGGATATTACCTCTGAGGCTGGGATAACCATGAGTGATGTATTACAGAGAAGAAGAATGGAATTATCTACATGTACTCACCTGTATGCTGTGCCACCCGGCAGGATGCCTGTGACAGGACACCTCCCTGCCAGGGCTCCTGAAATTCTCCCCTGCAAAACTGACAGAAAGACCCTGTGAATAGCTGTGGGTAGACTTATGATTCATATATAGACTCATAAATGTATTTCTATATCTCTTTATACATCATGAGGGCTGCCTTATTTCTGTCTGGGAGCCCCTGGACAGATATACATGTTTTTAAGCACATGGGCCACAGCTTTCCCATAAAAAGCACAGAGCATCCACACAGCAGATATGTTGTCAGGAAAAAGGTAACAATACAGCTTAGGTACTTATGTCAGACTACACTGAAAATCCAGGAAAAAGAAGGAAAATTCTTAACATCTAAATGAACAATAATTTTTGGGCATAAAATGCCTAGGAGAAAATGTAATGTTCCATTGCCTTTATATTTATTTATACAACTGTGTCTAATTAGGTAGGCACGTAGGCTACATAGGATAAATAGTTTTGACAGATAACAAATTGCACATGAAAATAAATGGAACATATTTAGTAGGCAGATTTTACATCCATATATCAGATGCATGAAGTTTCTCAACCCATGAAATTCTGTCAATCATCCCCAGGAGACAGGTCAGTGCTGAGAGCACAAATGAAACAGCAACCAGCACACCACGAGGCTGTGTCTGCTCCAGAGGCACGAGCCACTGCTCCCTCTCAGCCAGATGATGTCGGGATGAAGAGCCGTCACTCAAAGGTGACACTTTCCTTTGGGACCAGACAGTGCTAACGATCAGTGTTGTGGCATTTTACAGTGCTCCTTTCCAATACTTCCTACAGAGGTTACACGCTTTTCCTTTATACCACTTACAGCAGAAATGTGTGGTTGGCAGACGTGGTCACCTGAAAGGCAAAAAAATAGAGAAAATAGAGATAACCTTCTCTTCCTACACGGCAGTAATTTAA
The DNA here is from genome assembly GCA_013401135.1 of Cettia cetti. Lineage (NCBI taxonomy): Eukaryota > Metazoa > Chordata > Aves > Passeriformes > Sylviidae > Cettia > Cettia cetti. The sequence goes on along the minus strand of VZUI01044605.1, from coordinate 97,690 downwards.
TATTGCCAGATGTGAGCCCAAACTCAATTCTTGCCATAAAGCCACTTGAATTCCAACACAATATGACTGGAGAAAGAGAGATGTTACCAAACAAGGACTTTTCCAGAGTGCCCTTAATTAAACCCAGCATGGCAGGACACAGATTTCTGCACTTTGCATCTGTGGACTATTTTGTATGGAACCCCCGATGCTCCCTCCGGGGATAAACTCCGGTGCGTCAGCAAGAAAATGGAATGAGCACAGGGAACAGTGCAAATCACAGGGCAACACTGCCACCCTGAGCTGCTCCTGCGGAGCTGCACAACGGCAAGGCAGCAAGTTCAGCTGCATAAGGCAACGGGATCTTTGTGTTGCCTGGTTTAGGCAGGAGCTCCCATGGCCATGAAGAAAGCTCTCAAACTGCTTTTGGCTTCATCCAGACAAGTTACCGAAGTGGAATAGATGTATCTCACTCCTAAAGCCCTAGTAATATGCTAACCAGGCATGGCACTCACGGCTGTGCTGTCTAGATAAAAGCCTGTCAGGTGTCAGCTGTGACACCAATCCGTCAGCCCAGATTCCCTGCGTGCTACAGAGGCACCACTGAGCCTCCCAGCCTTCCTCACTGGGAGAAATTATGCTGTTAAAAAAAAAAAAAAAAAAAAAAAAAAAAAAAAAAAAGCAACAATTTTTGAAGGACAGAGACTTTGCTTGGCATCATGATTGTAAAGTTCCATACCTGGATATCTATCTGCATACTGTGGCAGTATTTCAACCCTGAGAGTATTTCAATCCTCTCTCTCCCCAGTGTACTATTCCTCTTCTGCCAGGGCCACCTTTCAAGTATCCTTCCTTGCTCACAACCTGCCTCCCCCAACATTCCAATGGCTGTGGGGTCATGCTGCTCCCAGGGGTCCTGGCCACCTCACAGGGACTCTTTTGCTTCCTCACAAGAGCTGAGCCATCTTGAAGGAAAAAATGTGCCTTTTCACAAGCATAACACACAGCAGTCCCCTGAAGTGTTCATGGAGATACCCAGTCTGCAACACTCTGTGCAACACTCAGCATATTGACTCTTTAACATTAGGCTGAATTTAGGAGCAAAAAGCATGCTATTCTTTATAATGCACAGGTCAGTTCTATAAATCTGGCTTTTATAAGTGCCTGGTGTGATCAGTCTTTTCACAACCTTTCAGCACAGCTATAACCAGTCCTGTGGCTTTCACTTACTGCAGGGTGTTGCAAATGAAGTACTTTGGTCCAGCAGCCCAGGCACTTTTACATCACCAAAATTTGCCTTGTCACAGAGTCCATTAAGGGGAAATGGTGCTGTGCTGCAAAGCAACTCTTCTGTACCCCTGTAAAATTATATAAATCTACCAGTCTCACTGCTGGGAGTGACTGCAGACAGGCTGAGGGAGTTCTGCAGTGAGCCAGGGCTATTAAGTGCTATTGACAGGACTTTAAAAAAAAACACAGGGAGTTGCTGGTTCTTTTAAAGTCCATGTTAATAACTATAGCACACACACCCCAGCTCCTCATCAGAGAAGCTGGCCTTGTCTTCTCTTTGCTCTGAAAGATCTGCCCAGTTGCTATTATGCTCTGCCCTTCTCCACCTGATGGCTGGACCACACTCCTGGTGTGATCCTGGTGACCACACTCCTGATGGATCACACCCTCCTGGGTGTGATCCATCCTCAGACAACAGAACTCCTATCCTCTGAAGCGTAAGTGATACAACTTACCCCCAATAGTAAGAAAGCAGAAAAGAAATAACTCTGGCAGCTGTAGGGCTTTATCCTAATTACAAAACTCTTTTCCCCAGCTGAGATGAGGCCTGTTAGCTTTCTTTCGTCCCATCCCATCCACCAGTGACACCTGCAAGACAATTTCCAGCCACAGCATGACACAGGATGCAAGGAGTGTGCCTCTTGCTGGGTCTCCACAGCCTCCATCCCACTCCAATTTTTTCCCCCTAAACTCAGAGCAAGACTGCAACACTGCAGGACTGAGGTCTTTGTGAGCTCTTTCTGCTGAAGAAAAGCATTGCTTTTCTTCAGCAGAAACAGCTGCATGGTGGCAGGATCATAGCAAAAGCCCCAAATGCCACAGCAGCAAGTCCTACAAGAGCTGTAAAAGAACGGTTTGCAAGCAAGGACTCACCCCTGTCAAAGCCAGCTCCTGAGCCAGCCAGACCCTGGTTGCAGCAGGAAAGCAAGATCTGAATGTCATAAGGAAGAAATGAGTCTGAAAGAAGCCATAAGAGGAGGGCATTACTTGTTCTCATACCCCACAGCTGGTCTTGAATTTGAAGAAGCTAAGTCATACAGTGCTGCCCCTAGTAACACTGAAAGACACTTTCTCCCTTCTGCAATGGCTGTTATGAGGCATGTTCCTTCCAGGCTGTCCCAAAAGGAAAATCAACCCCTAGGAGGTATATCATGCTAGCTTACCACGATACTGAACTCTTGTGACAGGTTTCCTGTTGAGAAAACATGAATAATATTACTTCTGGAGATGAGAAGAAGTCCATCTCATTCCACAGGAAGCCAAATATATTAGTGATTTCCAACAGATACTGGACACAGTGGCCATCAAAACCTGTTCAGGGACTAAACAGGACATGGGGTGAGAGACCTATAAGCCAGCCTCAGCTGCTGTGTTCTTAAGAGCCTGGAACTCCACGACCTCCTGGGTCAAGCAAGTCTGGGGCGGGGCAAGGACTGAAGCCAGCCCTCCTGAAGCCTGTTGCTGCTGAGCTTCCTTTCCTGACCCACCTACACTTTAAATAAGTGATGATCTTCAATGTTTCAGAGGCAATCCTTTATAAAAGGCAAGGACACCAAATTATACATTTATCTTGTTTACTCTACCTTGGTACTGGGTATTTCTGTAGCTGCCAGCTCTCCGTGACATGTGACCAACATTCCTTCTTGAAAATGGGACTTCTCAGAAGGGTCTTGGCACATCTGACAGCAAAACACCCATGATTTCAGTAGGATGTAAGCACAGAGGCTTCTCAGCCAGTCCCCACAAGTATTTTTCTGAATCCTCCAGCACCTAAACATCGTAGAAAATGCAGCCCAAACATCACACTGTAGCCTCCCACTAGGATGTCTGAATAGCTGCATAATTGACGTGAAAACCCAGCAGCCTCCGTGCAATTTCCCAGCTGACAGCTGCTTCCACTACAGCAGTGCCTACGTTTGAGTGAGTGAGTGAGTATCAAAGGGGGATACTTTTGTACATCATCACATTTGGCCAGAAGATAACTAAGCAGCTATCAAAGCTGAGACATGTAACAACACAGACAACAGAAGACGTTTTCAAAGTACAGCACAAATCACCCTTTTCCCCCTCATTTTCTTTGTTTATTTTTCCTTTTTTTTTTCCACACAAGCATCTGCCTAGTGACCATCTCACACCTGAAGAGACAGGTGAAGCAGAGCTGCTTTAGGAGTGCTGATGCTGTGAGACATTTCATGTGTCACAAAGGCTTGGTCTGGCTACCTGTCCTGCAGAGAGGGCTTGCTGAAACATTGCTCTCTTTGCTACTGCTGAGTCAATGTGTTCCTCCACCTTTAGCCATGGAAAGCCCAATTTTGTTTTCTGCAGCCTGAAATATTTCTGCTCAGCAAGTGTGATGGTTGGCACCATCCCTTAGCACAAAAACAACCCCTCAGTTTTAAAAACTAAGCTGGGTCTGGTCCTTCCTGGAAGGCTGACATGGTTTGTTGAAGCATCCAAATCCCTAAGACGTGAAAACTGCTTGGATGAACATTATTGTGCACAGGGAGGGGAGACGCAGGAATTACTTCAGTGCTGTGCATGCATGCACACAGACCTCTCTGAGTCTGCTGCTATGGCCCCTCCATGAAGTCCAGATCCTTTGAACTGAACCTAACCCTCTTGCAGATCACACACACACAAGCTGCAGCTCTGTTGCTGCAGGTTCCCAAGGAAAGGTACTGTCACAACAGCAAACACCTTAGGAGGACAGCTCTTCTTCAAGCTACATTTAATCCCTTCAGTGGCAGAATCACTTATAAACCTTCACGTCAATAAAAAGTGGGTATTGGAAGAACCATTCATCTCCCAGTGCAAGTGTTTCAACAGAACATAAACGAGGCCTTGCAGGAGTTAAAGTGCACGAGAAAGCACCAGAACAGCAGAAAGTTCAAGTGGAAATGAAAAAAAGTCATTACAGATTAAACTGGCTGTGTAAAATCCCCAAAGCTTAGAATTAAAAGCTTTTTAAAGCTTTGCATGGACTCACTGACTCATCAAAATTTAAAGGCAGAATTATTCCAAAGGAGATGCTAACAGACCTTTAACTCAATGATGGACAAAGAAGTGGAGCAGGAAAGGATTTTTAAAAGTAAAGAAAAAAAAATTCCTTTAAAGCCTTGATAGACTTGAGCTGGTCAAGCTACTGATAGCAGCTCTGCTGAGTGGCTGCAAATCCCATCTTCATTGTGGAGCATGAGGCAAATGCACAACTGGGAACTGCACAGGAAGTTTCTGTAAAAGGCTTAAGCATGTTGGATCCCTCATACTGCCTTCTTCCAAGCAGCTCACCTCCCAAGGGCTTGCAGCCACAATGCCTGAGGTAGAGGTCCTGAAAGCTCTTTAATACAAAGGTATTCATGTATATATCCTGTGCTGTATCCACAGCTGCATCCAGGAGTCACAGCAACAGGACTGCTGCTGGTTGTGACTCTGAACATCGACTTTCATCAATTTCCCCTGTCCTTCCATGCTCTTCAGCCTATAAGGAGTGTTACATTTCAGGCCTGGATACATATTTCTTGAAATTCAGAAGCAGAGCTCAGAGAGAAACAGAGGTAGAGACAACCCAACTTTGACACCTGAGAAACCTCCATAGGAAATTTTCTTTTGCGCATTTTGATTCCTGTTCAAAAGCTTTGGGATTTAGCTCTTTTTCTTTCTGGAATGTTGATAAGATCGCAGCAGTTGCACTTTCTTTCCCCTTGAGTTTTTTAACACTCACTAAGATCTACAGGATTCCCTCCTGCTGCTGGAGATAAAAAAGGTGCAAGCCAAGGGCTCTGCTTGGGAGTGCTACATATATAAGCTAAACAAAGATGGTCCACAGCTGCATCACCTTACAAAACAAACAAACAAACAAACAAACCAACCAAAAAAAAACTTAAATAATAAAATTGTAAAATTTGTAGAATATTTGTAGTAGCAATATTATATTCTATTTTTTTGATTTTCTACTTTTCACTTCTACAATAGCATTGTGCAATTAAAATCAGGAAATAGATGTTTATAATAAAAATTGAAAAGCTGGAACAGTAAAATACAGGAAAACACAGAAAATACAGAGTTCTGTGTTTGGTAGATTGGTATTATGCATCAGCTCACTGAAACTGAGTTTTAATTTTTAATCTCAATTTGCCTTTAAAGCAAATTTGGAAGTCTCAGGCTAGCCCAGAAATAGAAAATCAAATTTTTGTTTTTATTCCAATCCACATTCATTCCTGCACCACTTTCATCATCCAGAATTTATTGCATCAGAACAAAAATGGCAGAGGAAAACCCTATTCTTGGCTTTTGCCCAAATTTCCAGCATTAATAGGCAGTTCTTCAGAAAGCTGCAATTTCTACAAAGGGACTTGGAAAATACACACAGAGCTCTCTGAGTCTGCTGCTATGGCACCTCCATGAAGTCCAGATCCTTTGAACTGAACCTAACCCTGTTGCAGATCCCACAAGAAGCCCACATAAGATAATGCTGCTTCTATAAGAGAGAAGCTTTTGATACTCAAGAGAGCTTGAGTATCAAAATGAATCACAATCAAGCAACAGGCCACAAGAATGACACCTGGAAGGAGGAAGTAAAAACATAGTCTAATTTCAGGGAGAGAAGACTTTCCTGGCTGTCTCACACACTCATCAGGAAGACATTTGTTTATTCATTATTATTATTATTTATGATAAATGAAGTGTGCTGTAAAGCCAAGGCCGGAAGAAGCTGTGCAGCTGGAATAAGATGCTTCTCAGATGGCTGCTCTGGGGAGACTGAAATGTTTTTGCAGAGCTAATTGCCTCATAAATTGGTTTTATTCTCCTGGCTGAGGCTAATGTCTTCTTTTAAAGTTAATAAAAAGAACTCAATTTGCTGATTGTTCTGGACTGGTACTAGCAAAAAGAGCTGCTCAGGGACTCTAGAAGGGCCCAGACAATTCCTCAAAGCCATTGCAGCTTGGATGCTAAGTGGTGACAAGCAAGGTGTTCCCTGTCTGCTATTTAATCTGCTTTCCAGTGATGCTGTCACATTCCGTGCCTTGGGTATCCCCAAAAACATCTGAGGGGGAGAGATTATAATTGACACTCTCCTGTAGCAGGCTCCAGGGCTTGGGGATTGAAAGAACAGAGCACATGTTTATGCCAAAGGAGCGTGTTATCAGCAGGCAGGACGTGAGCTCAGGTCCCAAAACACAGCAGCCTCCGGCAGGCTCGTGCAGCATCGCGGCCTCCTCACACCCACACGTTTCAGGGGTCAGGGCTGCCAGCCCACTAACACCACTTACAAGTGCACCCCTCTGCAGACCAAAGTCTGAGCAACTCTGCAAAGGTTTGCCAAATGGGGCCTGTAAAATTACACCCAAATCTGGTGAAAACTGACAAATCCCACTCACAGGCAGGCACTGTGCCCTGCCGCACCACCCCCAGATCCCAGGGCAAGTGGAAGAGCACCAGCATGTACATTTTTGTCCTGGTCAGGTAAGAAACGAACTATTCCCAGCTGCTGATGCTTACCCCAACATCCAGAGTGAAGTGGGAGCCCCTCACAACACAAACTCCCTGCCTTTCCCTTCAGGAAGTAAAGGAAATCCCCATCCATTACCATGCCCCGTGCAGCGCCTGGATGCTGCATGGGATCGTTGCAGACACACCAGCTGCGGCCACCACACCTACAGAATCTCTTTGATAATCTGAGATAACTGAGAAGGTCACAAACCTACAGCTTCTTACATGGACACAGATTTCTCAGGAGTTAAGCAGGGACTGACTCTGGGAGGAAAATTTTAGCAGATATCCAAGGAGGCTGCTTAAAACTTGGTGCCCCTTGGCCCCTCATGCATTGAAAGGATCAAATCCTCCGTTAGTGCTGAGCACAGGGAATTCAGCTCTGATACTGAGCCTAATTAAATAGAAATATGAACTAAGAAAGAAGGACTAATTAGATAGAAATGCAGAGTTACAGGATGTGAATGCTGATTAACCTAATAATAGACAATAATGCTGTTAAAGGGAGTTAAATGGATTGTTTAATGGATGGAATGATCTATAGTATATAATATATAAAGTACTTAACAGTAAACATTTAATTACCTCTTCAGTTGCATTTTTCTTTACTGTGTGGAGAAAAAGTGCTTCATAAAAGAGTTATTAGATGGGAGTAATTTACAGTCCTGCAAAAACATCTGTATCATATGGGAAAGAGCAATAATTTGTCAGAGCTGCAGCAGAAAGCCTGAAACACACGGAGCAACGCTGGAAGCTGCCAGCTAGGGCAGAGCAAGGTAAATTAAATACCTGTCCCTGTATGGTACATCACTGCTCCTCTGGGGGGCAAGCCTTCCCTGATGTGCCTCCCGCAGGAAGGATGCTTAAGAGGGACATGACACTTCACATGATGGCTCCAAGTGAAACTTGCTGAGGATTTAGGAAAGCGGCCACTTGTCACAGAGGAGCAAAGCCAGATGCTGCTGTGCTTTATGGGGAAAGTTCTTAGAGGGCTGGAAGCATCTCTTGCTAATGTGATCATCAAGTGCAATGCCATGGCCCAGCCACTAAAACACTGTGACTGCTCCCAGCACAGACGCTCTCAGTTTGAGCTTTCCTCAGGTTTCCCCAGAGGAGCTAGCCAGAAGTCTGGCACACAGAAGGTGTTTTCATACCTTCAGGATGTTTTGTACTGAGACACAGAGCTCATGGATGTCATGAGTGCCTCCATGTGGACAGCTCACTCCTAAAGCAGCATCAACAGCAAATACAGCACTTTGTACAAAATCAATAGTCAGGTCTCTCCTGGAGGCCTCTAATAGAGATGTACAGAGGCAATCCTGGACATTAGAGGGGGGAAGTCACTCCAGGAAGCTCTCACAGGTCTCTGAATTGGAGATAGGAGAAATTACAGTCTGTGGCACAGGGGTTTCTGAACATGCTTCACTTCTGCTGTAATAGCCATCATTGTGAACGGTCACAGAAGGTGCCCTAAAGAGGCACACGATCCCGTCCCTTGGGGACACAGAACAAGGCTTGCACTCCTTACTGGCACAGCAGCAGTCTCACTCCCATCACATTCATTTCACACCTTGGGCTGTGTCATGTTGTTCAAACGATGAAAACGTGTGCAATTTAATTTTTAATCCTTGCACACCTGCTGGGCCTTTTCTTTCTCCTATCTTATTGCTAAGCAGCTGGGAGAGAGGCGATCACTTGCACTTGGTGGAGCTCAGCCCTCTCCCTGGCAGGGTCACTAGTGGAGCGGATTGCTTCCTCATCACTTGGATTTCAAAAAGCAGCCTTGCTTTCATGTCCTTGTTACGGCACGGCTCTGTCATCTCCAGTGCCTGATGCAGCATAGGTGGCACCTGAATTTTCTATATATTAATTCATGAGGAAGTGCTGAGACAAGCAGAGTACTTGTGAGGAAGTCAGCCTCAGTAAGAGGGAGCACGAGCAAGACATGATAACACCAGTGCTAGGAAAAGGAAAGCTGATATTAGATTGAGACTGTGACAGAGTTGCCTACCTGATTTTGATAACTAACAAGTTCCCTTACAGATCTATTCCCCCAGCATCCAAAAAAACAATCTCACCCAAAACCTCTCATCAGCCCATCAGAACAACTCACAGAGTCTACCCATTGCTCCTGGCAGGGGGTTACACCTCATCCAGGGAGAAGTGATGCCTATTCCATTACCTGCACCACAGGGCCAAGGAGGGCAGCCTGGCCATTAACTGCCCATGATGAGCTAATTAATCATGGGCACTTGCTGAATTCCTGTTCCCACACCATTATTAATGGCTCTGTGGATTGGGCCACACAACAGAGGCTCCTCCACCTGCTGAAGCAGCAATTCTGCTCTGCAAAGGGCATCAGCTTCACCCAGCCACAAACAGGAAAAATTGCTGTGTGCTGCCCCAAACTCCCATCTTCCCCTCCTCACCGTTGCAAATTGACTCCTAGCTCCACACTGGGGCTCAAGCTTGCTGTCACAGGATCTTCCCAGGTGGCATGGGCTCCTACTGAAGGACAGGGCTAGTACCAACTTGTCCCTTCCTGTGGGCATGTCATGGAGGGACTGACACCAGTCACTGCCAGTCCATTGCAGCACAGAAAGCCCTGGCTTTCACTGTGCCCACTCCCAGGCACTCTGGTGCCTCACCTGGTGCCAGATGTCTCTCCTCCATCTTAGAGGCTTCCTTCTCTCCTTCCTGTGCTCCCAGAGGAAGCCCAGTCTTCCCTCAGTGTGATGAGGTGCACTGAGGTTGGACCACGGCCCCTTGAGCCTGATCCTGCTCCAGATGTGCTGCCAGGGCTTATGTGGCCACAGCCTGCACATGGCCAATGACACCAACTGCTGCTTGTTTGGAGGAACAAAACATCCCTGAGAATGAATTATGCAGGTGAGCAGACTCTGACAATGAATTATTCACTGCTCCCTCTCGTCGTCTTCCCCCCTCCCATTTCCTTTGTATTTCTAGGTGATGGGAATGAAACTGTGTGAGGCTGGACCAGCAGAAGGCATGCACAGGGTGCCTCTGGGTCTTGCTCCTGCCCTGTGAGCTTCCATCTGCAGCAGAGCTGGCCTGGCTCAGCCTCACAGGAGCCACCACACCAAGGAGGAGCCTGTCACCAACTGCAGTCACGGTACCAGGGGCACAGCCTGCCTCTTGCACTCCCTCTGCCACAAGATGTGACTCAGGTTCACCCCAGTGCCATAGAGGTAAGAGGCTAAAAGGCACCAAACCCTTCAGGCTGTCTGGAAGCAAAGGAACAGTGCAAGCACAGTCTAGCCAGCTCCCTGAGCTGGCTCCAGGGCTTTTGGAGCTGCATCCTAAAGCACTGGACTCTTGGCAGTCCATCCATCAAAGTTCTAACTGGCACAATTTACATCATCAGAGCCCAGTCTGCCCTTTGGCCAGCACTTACTATTTACACACCGAGTCCCACGTGCAGCTGTGCCAAGCCTGTCTGGAATCAGGCATCCAGGGGAGTGGCCCCAAAAACAGTTAGCTGTGAAACCCTGACTGTGAACCCCTCTAATCCTGTCACTCAACCCCTGGCTGATGGGCACAAACACCCCCTTTCTTCCCACAGAGGAAACATCCCATTTAAAGAGCAGAACCCAAAGCCAACCTGGAAACAGAGCTCACACAGGTGTGGCAGCAGGCCAGAGGGAGCTGAGAAAAGTTTGGCCAGATGGCACAGAGTACTCTTGAGGTGTCATAGTCCCATCAACAGACTTGCCTTAGAGGATGAAGATCACATCACTTTGGGGTCAGTAGCTAATCAAAAGGAAGGATCTCAAATCCTTCCTTACACTACATTCATTTGGCATCACAATCAACTGGAACAGAGATGGCTGCTACAAGAGCTTACTCTGCTGTTCTAAGGACCAGCATCACCCTCTCCATCCCATGTGTTTGTAAGAACTCCCAACGTTAAAGGTGCCTGGAGTGCCTGGACACCAAACAGCTATGAAGCTACTCACCTCTGTGGGGAGAAAAAGTCCTGAATTGTTTCAGCTTCTTAATATAAAGGTAGGAAAAAATAGAGAAAGAAACTGACACAGGATTTAAGATGACACAAATTATATTTCTGAACATCACCAAGAAACAAAATGGGACAAATTCATCTAGTACTTATGGAACTGGGCATCACAGCTCTAAATACAACGGGAATTGTTCAGCTTTGTTTAAACAAAACAAAAATTAACTAAAAAAAACACTCAACCCCCAAACATGTTTCAGGTCATTGTGATTAAACTCAGAGACTGAATTAACAGAAGGAAAAGAGATTGCTAATACACTGCCAAAATCGTTCCCACTTAATTCAGCTAAAGAGAAGCAATAAGCCCAGGACTGCATCTGGCAAGTTTCAAGTAGGGACCCCCTACATGAAATGCAGACTAGGGTCGCAAGTAGCAGAATAAGCTGCACAAGGAGGTGAAGGAGTTATAGCCATAGGACATATCAAAATACAAGCTTATACAGACCAGTCTTCACAGCTGTAGTTTCTCCATTTAGTTTCATAAGTAAAATTTCCAAAAAAGCCTTCTAATTCTCAGCCCCCATTTGTCAACTAGACCTGATGCTTTGTGAGGGCTGGTGACACAATCCAGCTCTGGGCACCAACCAGGACTCTTTTTCACCAGGAGTTTGCAAAAAGGTGTGTACCAGAGCATGCAAGCAGAGAGGTGTCTGCACGAGGTGTGACGGTACCTGTGTGGCAAGGAGCAGCTTCCCTTTGGCAGCCCAGAGAAGAAAAGCTGTTGCTTGTTTTCCTGATATCAGCACTATCAAACTGCATTGTGTAGGATTTGCTGATGGACATGTTTGTGCATCTTCCAGCTTCGGCCTTTTTGGCTGGTGGGACATGCCCAATGCTGCCATCATCCTCAAAGAGCATGGGAGAGGCTGGGAAGTGAGAGGCGCTGAAGAATGGGGCCAGTGCTGAAAGACACACAGGCTACTGAAATCAGAGGTGACAGTGTTGGATGCACACAGGCCTTGTCTGTAGGAGATCCACAGGTCTTCCTAGAAAGGGCTGAGAGACACCTCTACATCCTTCAGGCAAGGACATTCTTTGTTTTGGGGCACTGACTGCACAGCATCCAAAATATCTGTGGCAGAGCATTGCATCTGTCTGGCAGAGAGCAGGAAACAGGAAGCTCAGAACTCAGTGCCACTGGCAGGTAGGAAGCACCTGTTATCAGTTTGAACATACACATCTTGGCCATTCATATTTTGTTCTCAGCTCAATACAGTTTCTCCCTGGAACTAAGACGTGACTGAGTCAGTGCATCAATCCAAAATGCAAAAGAATGGATTATCCCTCCATCCTCCCCCATCTCCTTAGCCTTGGGCCTTTTCCCTCTGAGATGCTACTGCAAAACCTAATTGAGCTGACATCCCAGTTCCAGGTAGAATATGGAGCCCTCACTGCTGCTCCAGGTCCCCTCTGACTTGGGGCTGTCTGCCTTGGCCATGGTCTTAGGATAGTGGGACAGAAAAGGGTTCTGCAACAGTAAACAAAGCTTCAAGGACTGTGGCACAATTCACACAAAGCAGTACCAGCTTTGAGCAGCTGGAAATGAACCTACACAACCCCATTTACTACATCACCTCAACTGCCAAGCAAAAAGGTGATAAAAGCAGACAGCTGAGGAATGCCCATGGAAAACAGCATAGAGCGTGTGGGAGTCTCACCTGGGACACCATACTCTTCTTCATCCTGGGACCTTTCCTTAATTCTATCACATAGATATATTACTGACACTGCTAAGATGGAAAAAGGGGAAAAAAGCAATGCCTTATTTCTTTCTTACCAGCTGGGTAAGTATTAATTCCCACTTCATGCTAGAATTAGGCTCAAACTGGAGTACTATCATAAATCTGTAACCAAACTGAAGCCAACAGAGCAAGAATGTCTTTCTAAGGCCAGCTACAAAACCAGTCAATGGCACGGGATGAGAGATGCTTTTATTTTTCACCCAGTAGAACAATCATGTGGAAGATTATTAAACGGGGAAAAGAGCAGCTTTGATGGGCCAGATACCAAGTAATCCCTGAAATGTGTCCAGTGTATCTGTCAGTGGAGCAGAACTGGGCTTCTTTGGGTTCTCTTCAGTGGATAATGTATTTGCAAAAAAATACAGTTAAGAGTTAAATCAGCCATCAGATTAAGAAAAAAAGCAGAGGCAAAAAGACTATTAACATTAAAACATTTTCTTTCAGCATTTTCAAAACAGAAGGTTTCACATTTTTGCTTCAAAGCAACTTGTTACAGCCCAAGACATAATGTTTGTTAAAAAGTTAAAATTCAGCCCTAGAAATTAATGTTTCATTTTGGTATGAAAGGATTTGTTTGTTTCAATTTTTCCCTTTTTCATTCCACTGGGAAAATGGAAAAAAAAATTGTCTCAGGTCACCACTATGTTTTTTCTCAGATTTTTCAGTTCAGCCTGCAAACTGAAAAACCAGGTGGGCACAACCTACTCGGGCATTTACTGTCCCTCTTTCTATTTGAATCAGATCTAAACCAAAGAAAAGAGGAAGTTCATTTCATCAGGTAATACCAACCAGAATCAAGGTATTTAGGAGATGCAAAAACACTGAAAATGGGAGGAGCCATGGCTGTTTACAAGGGGCTGAACAATGCAGGAGACAGATCTCCTGGCTCCAAAGAACACTGCCATCTCCAAGTTTCCTGCTGTGCCATCCTACTTTCATATAAGGCAATTTACAAACTGTGGGTCTGATCCCACATTTTCAGAACCTGACTGAGATGTGCTGGACACCACTTATCTGTGAGCAATGCAAGATCCAGCTAACCCACCCTAACATGCTCTAAGCCAGGGGGCTGGGGGTTTTGGGGTTGGGGGAAGCAAACGGAGAGAGACACAACACTCTCCCCCACCAGCAACATTGGAGAATCACTCAGGTGACCTGAAAACAACATCCCTTCTTTGCAGAGTGCTACCACTTCTGCAGGGACAATACAGTACTGGATAGTTGCTCTGCAAGCTCAATAAAATGAAAAGGCCTTACAAGGATCTTTGTTGGGACAGTCATCTGGTTCAAGCACAGAAGAGGACAACAACAGCAAAAAAAAAACCCCACAATAAATTAGGTATCAGCACAGATTTCTAAATGGTCTAGAATAGTTATAAGACAAAAATCACAGCTCTGGTAACTTAGAATCTTGTCCTTTTTTTAAAAAAAACAAAGCTATTATCCACAGGTTTTGCATAAAAATAAACATTTTAAGCTGACAGCATTATGTTAATTGGATCAACCCGCTTTTTAATATATATATTTCTATGTATATTTAAATGTATATTTTTATATGAATAATCTTTAAAGGAGTAATGGGAGTCACAAATGCATAAAAATAGATATTTTGAAAAACAAAAAAGAGTAATAATAAAGACAACCCTGATGAAAAAGGAAAAAAAAGTCAAACAGGGCAGCATTCTAAAGCAACAGCTCACCATACTATAATTTGTGGAGTCCAGTCCTTCTGTATTGTGAGCAGTTACTCCTAAATACTATTGGGGTTTCTAACAGTGATGCAAAATAAATTCCTGCACATTTTTTCTTTTAAAAAAGAGAAGAGATTTGGGTACATAGAACAGATTTAATGCCTGTTACATTGCTGTAAATAACTAGCCTGGATCATCTCCCAAGCTGAAAGCAGGAGGAACCAACAATGCTTGCATCTAGAACAATATCTTTTCTAACCAAAATCAGATCTGTTCCTCCAAACTAAGTTTTTCTTTAAAAACACAATTTTTGCCCTACAATGTTTTTTTCTTTTGTTTTACAAATGATCCAAACAGACTGGAAAAGGTGAGATTTTCACTACTCTGTCAGCATTTTGTTCAGCTTTGACAAAATCCAACTCCTACCAATTTGGAAGATTATTTCAGAGTGATCCTGAGCACGGTGTAACCTCACTGTTAAAAATCCCTTCAGGGCAAAACAATCATGGGGGAAGAGGGGAAGCTGTAAAAAATTAAAATAGCCTGACTTGCTTACCAGCTGCATCAGTATTCAAGTAAAGTTTATAAAGTACCTTTGTGGGACTTTAGAGTCTTGGAGAGTCAGACCGGCTTACATTAACAAGTGTAATATGCACTTAGAAACAGCCTTGTCATCTGCTTGTCAAAACCAAAAAAAAAAAAAAAAAAAAAAAAAAAAAAAAAAAAAAAAATTCAAAAACAAACAGAAGCAAAGGAAAGGTAAAGGAAGGGACTCAGCATCAGTATCAGACTGCAGAGTGTCTTCTTGACACTGACACTTTGATATTCTTGCCTTCCTTTCTAATGCATTACAATAGCATGAAGTCACACAGCCATTTTAAATGAGCATTTCAAGAGTCCATTTTTCATAGAGGTTAACTTGATCATCAGCACAGCACTGGAGAAAGCTGATCTAACAATATTTCACTTACAGAACTCTTCAAAGGAAAATAAGAAATACAATTCCACAGAAAACAATGCCAGTGAAAAGCACAAAACGTAATTTCTTTTTTGTCAGTGTTTTCTCTTTGATATTCTTACAGAAAAAAAAAATTCTTCCCTTATCTGTGTTTTTAAAAGCAAATTTTCTAACCAGTAGATTTTAGAGATATTTTCCATCTACATGAATCAAAGCTTTTCTGAAACCACCAATAGGTTTGGGTTTGGTTTCTTTGGGGGGTGTAGAGGGTTGGGGATGTGTGTGGTAGAGGACTCCCTCTCCTAAATTTCAGAGACATCCAAACAGCATCTGTTTGTTTTGTCTTTTTTCTCCTCTTGAATTTGTCCATTCCCCTTAGGATTTCACAGGCCAACACTACTGTGAGAATTTAGGGGTCCATATTTGAAAGAACTTTGGACTGAGCACAGCTTCACAAATTTCACGTTCTTCATGCCCTTTCCATGGAGTTTCTTCTATCTTTCCATGTATAAAATCACAGTTTATGTAACATTGTTTTAAAGGAAGAAAATAAAACACACAACACACATACATTGTAGTGGTGAACACTATACACTAAACTTATTTTTCAACAGCATAACAGAAAGTTTGGCCTACTGTAGGTTGAAGATGTAGGGAAGGCTGAATTTTTATGGTTGCCATGCAAGCCACCTTCAAGACAGAACAGATTAACCCACCCAAGAGCAGCTTCTACTTTCAAACCATTCGACAAATACTGCCTTTCCAGGAGTCAGACTGACATCTGACAATTCAGTCAATGCAGTACTTGGAGAACCTCACTGAGTTGCTTCTGCATCAGTCCTTTGAATCCAAATGCTGTTTAAACCAAAGGGGAAGAGGGTATCTGAATTGCCTTATTATTATTAATATGAATATATTTTAATAACACTTTGAATTTCAATTAACTTCTGAAACCTTGCCCTTTGAGAAGAACACACCCTTTAAAGTTGACTTATTTTTCAGGCTTCTATTCCTTCAAAATTCTCTCTTCTTTTCCTTTTGTTTTTCTTTTTCAATTATCTACCAGAAAACTTGCTTTCTTCCAGCAGAAATGCAGCTGGTGGGCTTGGACTTTCACTGCACCCGTTCTGTGAAATTCTCTGGGAAAACCCCTCGGCATTGGTCAAGTTCCTTATGCTGGATCCAGTCAGACTCCTTCACACCCATCAGCCACCCTTCGTCCTGGAGGAGAAGACAGAGATCAGATGCTAAGGGACAGATGTGAGCAGGGATTTTTCTTACACAGTGCAGGCCAAGGAGGTGTCAAGGCATTACCAAAGCCATGCTCTTATTTGGCTTGGAGACAATCCAGGAGGAGTATGGGGGAGAAGGAAAAAAATGCTTTTGTTTCCTTTTAAACAGAGAAAAGGCTACATCCCACCAGAGTTCATACCAAAGCTCCCAAGTGACCCAGACTGTGCAGACACAGTAAAAAATAAGCAAGTGTAACAGAAACATGTCATAATTTACACTCACTGAAGCAGGAGAAATTCTGCCAAAAGAGACTCCAGAGCTACAGGATGGGAATCACCTATCTCACCCTTCACAATGCAAACATTGGGTCTAGCATTCTGCATAGACATAAAAGAGACAGGCAACTCCAGCATGTAATTCACCACATTCATCTCAGGCACAGGTCTTTGGAAAGGATGCATCAGCCCCAGGAGGTGCTCATCCTTGCTCCAGTCAGAGCACCCAGATGATTGGCACTTTAGAGGTGGTACAGGCAAAATTAATCTTACTTGCTACGCTGAAATCCTGATCAATGGGAATTGGGAGCTGAGGAACCCAACCCATACTCCTAAAACTCAGAAGTCTGTTTGGTTTGATGCAAGATGAGGTTAGCAAAACTCCCAAATTTTGGCTACATGTGACTTAGGTCTCTCAATAAGGTCTTCCCTAGCCTCCAACCTATACATCTATAAACACAGATGAATTTTCATTCAGGCAAAAGGAACCCTGCTTGGTAGAACCTGCCCATGAGCAGAACCAGACTTCCCACTCTCTGCCTGCAGGTTGTCTGGCATTGAGATTTCTGCTTCATCCTGTGCATGTGAGGGAGATATTCAAGGTATTCAAGATATTCAAGGTGGAAGGGCTGCACTGAGCTTGCAGCTCAGGTGTAAAACCACTCTTATTTTCTGCATGCCTTGGAGCTGCCACCACAGAAGCTCTCATCCAGCGTGCACATCCCCAACTGCTTTGCAGTGGGGCAGCCTATGGGTTGAGAGTGCAGCATGAGGCAGGAGAGCTGCACAGCTCCTAGAGCCTGCAGGCTCACTTAGCCCTGACTGCTGCCTTAGATTGGAACATTCAGGAGATGTCATGGGAATGACACAAGATGGGAGCCCATCTGCAGCAGCCAGCTGCAGGGGCTGTGGAAGGATTGACATGCCATTAATCAGGAAGACAAATAACGAGGCAGAAGACAGCGCCCAAGTGTCTAGAAGGCAGCTTCCAGCTCACAGCACGTCAGGCACAAAAGCTCATCCATTTGCACATAGTGCTGTGCCATACAGCATGCATGCATCATGCCCACCACATCCTGCTATGAAGGGTCTCCTCAGCTGTAGGGATCAGACATGAGGACCCAGACATGGGGCCTTGACAATTTTAAACCACATCACTTGAAGTGCCAGTTTAGAAGTGTTGCTGCCCTCAACCCTTTCTTCTATCAAGAGAGACGAATCCAGGCCTGGACGCACCCACAAACTGACACCTAAGCTGCAAGGTAGGGATGTGAACCAGTCTAGTATCCTAAGCTCCCTCCACTCACGTGCACAGTTCCATGCACATGTTAACAGCCAGCAATTCCTGGCTGGGTATGGTTGAGGTTAGGGAAATGAGCTGTAGCACAGGATACACTGTAAAAGGGTTAGAGGGCTTCAGTGCAGCTACAGAGTCATGTTAGCAACACTCAGAGCTCACCCTCTGAAGCTTGGAGAGTCTTGAGTTCATGGCTGTTGCACCCACATCCAGCTAAAGTGCAAACACAGGGCGTTGAAAAACTCTGATCCAAAAATGCCATCTGCTCCACAAATGCCATCTCCTACCACAGAAACTGGGGGAGCTGACACTCATTTCCATCTAGAAAGCATTCTGAGAAAGAAATGCTCACAAATGCTTGTGCAGGGCAGTCCCACCCAGTGCGGAGTCTTGCCCCCAGAAGGAATCAGTGTCTGCTCCCCAAAAACCTTTCCTCCCCTATCTGTGTGGGAACTGTTGGCATTTTATAGTTCAGTTCACAAGCATCAGCATGATCTGCCTCCATAATTCACAAAGCCAACAGCTGGGCCACAAAGAGGATCCATATCCTCTGAGTTAGTGAACTACATCACCTTCCCTTTACCCCCTGTGGAATCCAGATCCTATCTGAACCTGGCCAAACCCAAAGAGCTGATGACTGCTCAATCAATTTGGAGAATACTCTCTCCCTTCCAAACAGAAAATCTAGAGATGGGAGCATTAATTTTATAAACTCGCCACCTCTCTCAGTCAAAGTAGTAAAACTGCTGCAGATTGTCATCTGGGTGCCCTCAAACACAGTAAGGAGGACTTACTCAAGACTTCTAGAAATAGCTCAAATTTAAGAAAAACTAGACCAAGTAAATTCAGGTTGAAGATGGGCAGCAAAACTTGTTCTCTGGAGCTGAGACCTGCTCTAGCCTTTGATTCTGCTGCCATCTCCTGACCAAACACAGTCATTTGGAAACAGCCACTGCTGTGCTGAAGTGCAAGACATCATCCACCACCAGCAGCTTTCTCTGAGCTCCAACATTTCTCAAAAGAGAAGAAAACATCATAACGTATGAGTAATTTCTTTCAATGACACAGACTATGTTGTAGTGGTCATAGGGAATGTACATCAAGTTTAGGGGCAGTGAGGAGGCAAAATATGGGCTCTGTTGGGCTCCCCGATCAGGAGAGCCACTCTCAATTGGCTCAAATGCTCTGCTAGGAACAAGAACCCTTCTACTCCACATGCTTTATGCAGGATAATGTCTCCACTTTCCAATAACAAGCAGAGCCCCCCCTCTGTTGCAGGAAGCCAATCTCAAGCTCAAGGACAACCGGCTCTCTTGCCAGCTCCCAGCCACAAACTAACGGCTCAGCATCCAGCCAGCCAACTGTTAGTGAAGAAAGAAGCAGCTCAGGAAACCCCTTGGCTCCAGCCAGCCCAGGCTCACACCCTGCCTCCCCCACTCACCTGCTCCTCAGGGTTCTCAAATGGAATCACAAGCACCACGTCCCCAGCCTTCAGCTGCAGCTCATCGGTATCAGTGGCCGTGTAATCGTGCATGGCCTGGACCTGCAGGGACAGCAGAGAAGCACTTTGAGCACTACAGCCTACAAGGCCACCTGAAACCAGACTAAATGTTATGAGCCTCTTGTCATTCTTCAGGGCTTTGCCATTCTTCTGCTTCCAACAGAATTCACAGAAAAAAATTGGAATAACTGAGGCAGAGAAGTGTTCCTGTAGTAAGATGCTGTAAATTCTCACTTTCAGGGCATGATACATCTGTGCTTTCTTGCTACCACACTCCCTTATGCACATTAAATTTGTGGCTTATCCTCACCCAGAATCACTCCTTCCTCCACACCTTTGCTGCAAGTGATCCACCCAACTTCCCTGTCTAGTCCTATACTTTTCCCTGTTAATCCTGGTTTTCTAACTTCCCTAAACACAAAGTCCTCTGTTCCTGCTGGTGTTCCCAACTCTCCTCAATTTGCCACTTGCACCAAATTTTAACTTCTCCTGTCTAGAGCACAACATTTTATCCACTACCCATGACCAACACCACCACACCACCAAGATAGAAACTACTGCAGCAGAGAGAACAGATTTTGCTGCACAGTACAAGACCTTTAGATGCTGATGCTCTTACATAATCCTCTGAAACACCTGGAACTGAATGAAACTGCTCTGCCGGAGATGAAAGTTTATCTCTCTTTCAACTTCAATTCTGCCTTTCAATGTGGCCTAGCCCATGACCATGAAAGCAGTTAATGCCTTACAGGGGAGAAAAAAAAAAAACCCTCACCAGGAACTCGATGCTGCACAACCACACACTCACCTTGAACAGAAATCCTGGGGGCATGTCAGCTCTCTCAGATGAAGCACCTCCTTCCACAGTGCCATTGACGGTTGCAGGGAAAGTTTCCACAACAACAGCAGGTAGAGAGCCCTGGGAGGAAGGGGCAGCCAAGGAAGGGGAAAAAAAGCCATTGAGAAAAGAGAATCCAAAACTGAAGCTCCAAGCCCACCCTGGAGGATCCAGACCCTAACCATCCCATGGCTTCAGTGGGTTTCCCCAGCACATCAGCCAGCAACAAAAACACCCCAAGGGACAGCAGAGGCAGCAGCAAGAAGGCAGGATTGGTGACTGCTGTCTTTCTCTGCCTAAGGCTGCAGAAAGGCAGGGATGAGTTGTAGGTTTCCTGAGACCATAATGCCCAGCATTTCCCAGCTGCTGTGGTCACAATGCAATCTCATAGAGCCCTCCTGGAACAGACAACTCAAATGTGACAGCCTGTAGCAACCAAGCTGCCATGAGATGGGACCTGCCCCTGTCTCCTAAAAGCCACCAAAGAGAAAGGAAGCCTTGATATACAGGAGACACAGCCATAGCCCAGGACAGGGTAGGTGAAGTAAATGGCAAGCAAGGGGGAATCCAGCTGTCAACACAGCACAGGACAGCATGGGCTGTGGGCTGACTTCGTAACATGGGCGAAGGGACAGTTCTTTTACTGAATTTTCCAGCAGAACTTCTCCCTAAGCATTACACAGACAAAATGCAACAACTAAGTCTGGTCCCTGAATGAGAGCATTGTAAGTTCTCTGGTGGCAGGGACTTGTTTTTCCAAGCAGCTACACAGCTCTTTTCCCAGCCCAGCCTCCCACACGTGCTGCATAACAAAAGAATGGAGAAAAGGGATTGCTGTCCCTTGAGGCATTTACCGATCCTGAGTCAACTTCAGTTTTAGATGCTTCAGCTCCAGCTGCTGCTTCTGATCCAGCCGCTTCAGCTCCTGCACGAGCTGCTTCTGCAGGCTGCAATACAAAAGTCATCCCAGTGGGAAGTTAGTCTCATTCCAGCTACATGTGTGGGCAGCAAAGTGCAGCCCGGCCTGCCCAAGTGCTCTGTGCCACTGTCTGAGCCATCTGCTGACTAACAGGTGAGACACTGAAGGGTCTGGCTACATTTCTGTATCCCCTTTTCTCTGCAACTCATGGAAATCACAACAAAGCCAGAATCCCTCAATTCCAGCTATGCAATAGACAGTAATTCAGAGGCAATCAATGAAATGCCAAAAATTCTGTGTGCCTCTTTCTCTTCACAATCTGAACTGCAGACCTACTTTACACACACACAGCATTTATTATTAGATCTAGATTGCCCACTTGTAAGAGAATACAAGTTCTCTTGCATGCGAAAGAACAAGGATCTCTCCACAGTCTACTTCCAAGGACCAACAATCACAGAATATTTAGGTACTCGCCGACTCCCAGAAACAAAAGACCATGGTAATAATGTGTCCAGATATGGAATTTAGTCCAGACCCAGCATCAACATGACATTAGCAATGAATCAACTTTCATTCCCTTCAATTTCAGACAGGCCCAAAGGGTTGCGAATTTGGATTCTGTTGTGAATATTCTATTACTAAGAATTTTCTACGAATATTCCAGATGGTGTGTGTAACACATTTGTGTTGATGGAAAGTTTCTACTGCACAAAAGCTGCCACCACCAAGGAGATATCACCCACAATCACTGCCTGGCAAAGACTGTTCTAAAAAGCCTGGGGACAGGGGTTTCTGTGCAAAACAAAAGACCAACCAAACACTTAGGACAGGCTTCCAGTGGTTCAAGCTTTTATTCTCCCTTGTCTGGAGTCAAGTTAACTCTTTTTAACACAAAATTAAAGGTACTCATTTGTCCGTCCCAGAAATTGCAACAATGCAGGAAATATGCTGGATCTGGTAGCATCAAGGCTGCAAATCAGCCCCTTGGGAGAATGGCCAGGCAGGATCTAGAAGACTCTTAAGATTTACCATTTTTAATACACAGGGATACCCAGCTTTAGCATGCCTACATGCCTCATACATTTGATGAACACGTGTTGTCCTGCTTCAGTTGGGATAGTGGATTTTCTTCCTAATAGCTGGTATAGGGCTGTGTTTTAGATTTAGGATGAAAATAATGTTGCCAGCACTGATGATGTTGTTGTTGTTGAGCAGTGCTTACACCAAGTCAAGGACTTTTCAGCTTCTCATGCTACCCTGCCAGCAAAGAGGCTGGGGGGCACAAGAAGCTAGGAGGGGACACAGCCAGGATAGCTGACCCCAGCTGATCACAGGGGTGTCCCAAATGTCATCATGTTCAGGAAAAGCTAATAAGGCACCACTACTTAGGAATGAGCTAGGCATCAGTCATCGGGTGTTGAGCAATTGTTTTTCATTTGCCTCACTTGGGTTTTTTGGGGGGCTCATTTATCTCTGTTATTTTCCTTTTCACTACAATTATTATTATTTTGTTTTAATTAACTTGGTCTCATCTCAATCCACAAGTTTTCTTACTTTTACCCTTCTAACTTTCGTCTCCATCCCACCAATGGGAGGGAAATGAGCAAATGGTTGTAGTGCTTAGCTGCCAGTTGAAGTTAAATCAAGACACGTGTACCCCGAATACAATCATATTCAAAACAAGCCACTGTCCAGATTCCTTAATTTTGCAGTTCTCAAAGTCCCAACCTTCTAAAACCGCAGAGTAAAGCAATCACCATGGTAAACCTTAAATGTACACCCATCTGGCCACTAGCCACCCACTAGCACAATGCTCCAAGCAGCATTCTAATAACAGCAGCAATAAATAAATCTCTGATTTAATAAAAATCCATTACTTTACCTTCAGCTGCTCCAGTGGTATCATCTAACACATGCTTTCCTCCCCTATCACATCCTTCCTCATGTCTCCTCATCACCATGTCCACAGGCCTATACTGCCAGAAGATATTATAAAGAGTAGAGCTGTTCCCTCTCTACAGAGGATTCCCTCAGCAACTTTGGTAGAGCTAAGGTAAATATATGCATATCAAAGGCTACAAAGGATTCTCCTGTTTAATTGGATTCACTCCCAGGTTTTCATTTGGGGTCAGCAAAACTGGAAATGGGACAAATTCCAGGCCAGCTCTGCCTGACCAAGAATGAGTTTTATATGGACAAGTGAAAAGGATCTCAGTGTGAGGGCCTGGGGGTTGTTTTAAAGCAGATAATTTGCAAAAATAGTATGGAATAATTAGAGAAACTGGATCTAAATTAATCCCCTGGATTTCAACAAAGGGCATTTTCACGTCAGCTATTAATTTTTCTATTTTATATACCTGTGGGGCATCCTGAAGCCTATGAAAGCATTTTCAGTCATGGAAAAATAGTACAGGGAGAGGAAGAATTGCTCACCAAATTTACCAGGTTTAAAAGCTTTGCTTATTCCAACAGCAGCATCATGCACACCAAATGCACATTTCCCAGTCTGCAGAACTAAGCCAGCTCTGCTGCACTCAAGTTTCTATGCAGTTGTTAACCTCATGGCCTACGGGATTAAGGAGTCACAAAAAAAGTCTCCTCTCATCAACAGCTAAGAACATTTATAACAAAAGCACTTCAGAAGACTTGAAGAGGAAGATTCCCCAGCTTTAGGAAGCTCTGCTCTTTGTGTATGGTATGCCAAGGTGAGAATTGGTAGAGTGAGAACACCTCGACTGGCAGCATTTCCTGGTTGAGCAAATTCTCCTTTGGGTAAAATCAGTTTGCAGGATAAAAGAAGTGGTCCAAAACACTTTTTACAGACAAGACTGTAAGCGCAGCTCAGTCAGATACAGGCATACCTCACCCCCACCCATTCACCTGAAAGGAATGAGATTTTTCCTAGCTAAACCAGTCTCTTCTTCCCTACAAAGACAGATTGACAATGCACATAACAGGGGAATAACAAATGTTAAACACTGATGTCTGATAAAACACACAGGGGAAACCTTCCTTGACATCACCTAAGCTCACGTGAAGGAGAGTAGTGGCCACAGTGAGTCCTCAGGCCAGGGCTAAGGCATGTGCTCCCAAGCAGTCACTCTAGGGGGTGGTCTGGCCCTTGGGAATGGGAAGGCTGGCAGGACTCAATTCCCCAGAATGAGCCAAGGCCATGAGCTTACTCAGTGGATACAGCCAGCTCCAGCAGCAGGCCTGAGGACCCAGATCAAGCATTTTCTGTCCCCACTGCTGGCTGTCAGTCCAGAGGGACTCAAAAGTAGTTGTGCCTGAAATATCTCTCATGGAGCTAATCTGCAGTAATCTTAGACCTGCCCAGGCCAGATATGTAGAGAGGGCATAAATGAAGGTCAGGTTTTTATTCAGATGCAGGGCATGTGCAGGGTCTCCCTGTCAGCAAGCTCCAAAGCTGAGGTTGAGGCAGACGCCAGACAAGTCTTGGGCTTGCAGTTAATTTCCAGTGTAGACACAGGGTGAGGTAATTCACACCAGCCTTTCAGACAATGATGGTTGATGAACAGCAAACACCACAGACAATTCCAGATATCTATATATCTAATGGTACAGGCAGTAATGATGAGGGGCAGCTGAGATATTTATGCATTGCACACGAGACCAACAGGATGCAGAGAGTTTAGGAAATAGTATTTTGTGGAGAGTGAGGATGATGCCACACTGCTATTAGGTATGAGGTGAAGGTCACAGCATTATGCCAAGGGAAAGATGAGTGGGTTAGCAGGGAAAGGCAATGGGCTTCTGCACTGGTAGAATCGTTAAGTCTTAGAGTGCCAGACTGACTTGCAAACGTGGTTGGCCCTGGGGCTTCCTACATGGTGCAAAAGTGGGTCCAGCAGAGCACAAAGCAACTTTGGTCTGGGGTGTGCAGGAAGGAGAAGCAGTGAAGGAAAGGAGACAAGTATGTGAACAGGGATGGCACTGGTGTGTGAACAGTACATGATGAGAGACAAAAGCCTTATGAATTTCTTACCTCCCATAAATCCCAAGGTAAAGACTAAGCATGTCAAAGAGCAACAAAAATAAAACATATTTATACATGATTATTTCAGCGAGTACAAACATTACAGACACTGATCAGACTGAAGCAGACATACATTCAACAGCACTTATCTCTGTATGTTTTGAAAATATTTGTTAGTACATGAATTTAGAGATCCCTGGGAATAGAAGATCTTTAAGGTCCCTTCCAACCCCTTAACATTCTATGACTCTGTGCTATCTTTGTATCAGCAGTAAAATACCTTAAGCGCTTTGCCATACTGCTCACCCTGTAGGAAATAAATCTGAGTGTTTTGATAACTAGGTGGTTTTCACTATGTTTTATAGTTTGGTTACCAGTAGAAATTATTCATTTTTGACTCTCTTTTAATGACTTCTGGAGCTAATAATAATTAGGTTAACACTAAATATGCTACTGCTGAGCACTTTCGAAAAACCCACTTAGTGTAATATTTGTTGCTTGCTGGAAGGATAATTCCATTTTAAGTCAAATTTATACTGGTATCCTATGTCAGTACAACCAATTATCTGAGTTCTAACTGGTGATTCAGAAAAAAAAAAAGTAACTTTTTTTTAATAGTTTATCCTGATATGCAGCTTGTCCTGGAAGGCACATAGACACAAAATGCCCATGTACCCACTTAAAGTTCCACAAAACATAGCTTTGTCATATTGGTGCGTATCAAATGATGATAATAAGTAGTATCTTGCAGATACAGTATTTTAATTTCTTTAATGTTTGATCTCTTCAACAAAAGAAGTCTTATTCCTACAAAAATCTGTGCCAAACAGACCTACTTAACATGATGATATTGGAGATGTACTTACTGTAAACAATGCAATTATGTTTATTACAAATTTTAGTGGCATCCACAGGCAAAAAATTACCAGTTCATACATATAAAATGGAAAGTGAGGACAACAACCATATTCAGGATGCACTTCAAAGCCTCCAGTCATTTAGACATAAAATGAGGCACAGTCCACCTGCCTCTGACAGAGGACAGGACCAGGTACAGACCAAAACAGAATTAGGCATCTTCCTTTTTGATACCACACTATGAGTTCATGCTCAACTGTGGATGCAGGCTGTGTCATACACAGAAAAAGAAGGGCTTCACATCACTTGAATATCCTTTAACAGCTTTATTCACCTTAAGTAACTGCAGATTATCAAAGTGTCTGTTAATTAAAAATCCATTTGAGAGCAATTTATAGCTGGAGCACAGAGCTCAGGCTGAATTCCCATCCACAGAGTAACAATTTAAATACATACAGCATACAGAGGATGCTGCTCTAGGGAGGGACATATATTAAGTGGATCGTCAGAGCAAAGCCCAAGCACCCCACAAACACCTAGTGCCTGACTGGCCAAGCCAGCAGTCACCTGATTCTTCCTGGACTTGCACATCCAGCAGAGAAGACCAAGATCCCCATCCTGGGCACCCACACCCAAGGCCCAGCCACCCACAGCTCAGGTCCACGTTATCATTCAGGTGGGTGCAAGCCAGTTACGAAGGGAGAAGGAACGGCGATATGAACCAACCTGGGAGGCAGGTGTGGGGGTCTTCCCCACAGTGGCATCTGGTTTAATGGGATCAAAATCCAGATCCAACAGGCTGGCTCCCTCCTGGAAGGGCCCAGGGGCATCAAACTTGGCAGCAGTGAGGGAGAAAAGTAGTATGAGCGTTAGACACAGGGGCGCGTGCACAGTGCAGGGAGGGTATGTGATATCCTGGAGCTGAGGCTGCAAGCGCAGAAGAAATGGTGGCAGTGCAAACACTGGATGTGAGTCCTGACTGCCTGGTGCCCACCATCACAGGCAGCTCACATGGGGGCCCTGTAAATCAAACCCGAGCCTTTTCCACAGCACTCATCCATCTTCCCGCCTGGCCAAATGAGCTGACATGGTGTGAGCACCTGATCTGCTGTGGGCAAAAGGATCACTGCCACTGATGAGTCAGAAGGGCTGTTCTTCTATGATGTGTATCTATTCCCCACAGCTCATTCAGCTGCCTTTATACTGACAGACCAAAACTGACTCCCTCAGCTACATATAAAAGAGCTGCCATCTGTACAGCCTATCTCAGGAACATAATCCAGGCAGAAAACCACTCAAACTGCTGGAGGGAAAGTCTGAGAGACCTCAGAGCTAACTCCCAAAGCTTCCAATTTCTTCCTGCCTTCTGAGTCAAAAACACAAAATACAGCAGCTAAGGAATTTGAATCCCTCCCCAATTCAAAAATGCTATTTTCAATTGTTTTCATTTCTGGGCATCCCAAAAACTTGCACATACAAGTCTTCTAAAAAAGCATAAATTCGAGATGCTTTGCTACTTTCTTCAAAGTTAGCAGAATAACTCCCTTTGAGTGATTAATGATCTGCCTAAAGACAGTGATCCCACATTTGCTGATTACTATTAATAAGAAGTCACTACAAAGGACACAAGTTGTTAAGAGTTTAAAGCTGGACGATCACTTTGGTGGGTTAGGTTTAATCTAACCAAAAGAAGATACTGCTTTCTACTCAGCTTCAGAGGAAGCTGCTGTCTCTGGGAGGTCAGGAAAATTTGTCCCTGTTTCCTATGACCTCCCAGCTCACTGGTCCTACTGCTTCAGCCACCTTTTCAATAACAAAATTTGCCAGGTTGGTCTCCACAGTTATATCAAAATCCCATAATGGAAAAGCTTCTGGAAAGTAGTGAGACACCATTTAAGGTAAGTCTTCTGAATACCAACATCACCATCATTTTCACCTCTTCTAATTTTCTCTTACCCCAATTTCTTACAGACTTTTCTCTGCCTTACATCTTTTTGAGATCTGTAAGGATGAGGACAAGGAACCAAGCTCTCTCATCTCACAATAATGAGCCCTGACTAGCGTGCAAAAATCAACTGGCATCCTAGTAATTCTAGTCTTCCATCACATACAGGCCACCCATCAGAGAGGTTACAACCCCAATCTTTAGCTTTGTTTGGCAGTGAGACATCAAAGGCTGCAGCCATGGAATAGTCTTACTTGTTATTCAAGACTTGAATGCAAGGGCTAACACCCCTTGCCTTTACCCCAATCTCCCACAAGACAGCTCACTGGAACTGAGACATCTGACAGGAACACCCCTGGGCAACACACAGAATGCCAGGGGCTGTTGGGCCCTTCACTGAAGATTGTTCTGGAAACCAGAGTCCTCCCTCAGAACTCCCATCTGGTCAAAAGTCACAGCAGATCCCCTCCTGGCTCAGAGCACTGATCAGGTGCAGAATAGTATGTTTAAGGGCTGGCATTCACATGGAAATACATGATACAGATCATGGGGCAGACAGAGCTGTCCATTACAATACAAGAGAAGGAAGCACAGAAAATGATAGAGTTGCTTAGCTGCCTGCAGTCCCCACCTTCCAACACTGAGGTCAAATCATCTCTCTCCACCTGCAAGATTTACCTATTGCAATGCCAAACCTAACATGGAATTCCTTCCCTCCCCACTCTGTCTCTGCCCCTCAGCAGCTGGCTGGAAGGTGGCAAACCAGAGGCAACGGAGCAGCATGACACAAGGAGAAATTAGGAAATGAGTCACAGATGAGCACTGATAGAGAGATGATTTGTGC
This sequence comes from Cettia cetti, assembly GCA_013401135.1. Lineage (NCBI taxonomy): Eukaryota > Metazoa > Chordata > Aves > Passeriformes > Sylviidae > Cettia > Cettia cetti. Next base: position 68,794 of record VZUI01044605.1, on the reverse strand, counting down.
TTTAACAAGCATTTAGGGAAAATATATGTCCACATATATATATATATATATATATATATATATGTGTATATATATTTAAATAAAGTAGATGCAGCTATGTCATGATACAGCCAGAAATCTGGTCAGGCTCCTATATATAAGGACTGCCATTCTCCTGGACCCAACAGAGAACTTCCCACCTGGACAGCCTCTCTGGCAGTGATGCAAATCAAAGGGAAAGTGAAGAAAAAAATCTACAATTTGAATTTTCCTCTTTCAGGGCTTCAGAAGGTGCCACTTGACAATACTGCAGACTGTCAGCAGTCTTAACTGCAGGCACAGTCCTGCCCATCTAAGTGCATCAGCTGCTCTTTGCAAAGAGAACTTTGGTAATTCCTTTTGGCCTTTCCTGTGCAGATCCGGGCTTTAAACCACAAAGCCCATGGGTGAAGGCACAGCGAGAACAAAACTATCTTCTCCCAGAACTGGCAGAGATACCAAGGTCAACAGTCAGGAATGTACATGAGCAGAAAAAACTGTATTTCATCCACACTCAGGATCAGTGGGTTTGGAGAGAGCATACCACACCACAGGATATGAAGAGAGCCATAATCCACGTGGCATTGCTGCTGAACAAATGCAGTGATTACTTTCTGGTATCTTGACCAGGTGCATTTCTCCTATTTCTTCTATGAATGAAAGCTCTCAAAGGGCAACAGGTACCTTTTAGGTACTCTTCCCCTTTAAATCAGCTCCTAAGCAATCCTTTGCCTTCTGTGGTCCAATGCTGAGTTTGTTCACCTGACCAGGTTTCATGGCTTGACACCTCCAAAGAGAAGAAAGGTCTGAAGGAAGAGTTCAGAGGCAGAGAAAAATTAGGCAGGGCATAGCAGCTAACCTGCGAAGGGGTTGTCACACTTATCTCGGGGACAAAATTGTCATCAAACAGACTGATGATGTTCTCCTGCTTGATCTCCTTGGAGGGGGTGACTTTTGGAGGCGGAGGCACCGGAGGCCCTTTCCTCAACTGCATGCAAGTGAGCACATGGCCACAGCACAGACGGCGACACCCAAAAAAACCAAAGACAGGAACCAGGTTAGTCACAAAAACTGAAGGTGAGGGAAATCACAACCACCGGCACAGAGCAGGGTCCAATCAACTCCATCTGAAGAGAGTGGGGAAGGAGTGAAGGGCTGAACTGAAACAAAACAAAATAAATAACCACACGCCTCCAGAGAAGGTTTGGCATCATTAGTTACACTTCAGCCATGGGCAAGTTTCCCTCTGCAGAGGAGAAGCGTAACACAATTAATATGCATTGACAGGACATGCATACATAATTAAAGCATGTGCAACCTTCAAAAGAACCAATGGGAAGGAAGCAGATCAATTACTGAGAACTTGATCCAACAGAACAGGCCAGCACTGCCTCCCTTTGCCGTACTTACCGTACCTAAGGGAATGAGAAAACAGACTCCATTTCTCCTACAGTGGGCAGGTGGCCATAAGGACAGACTGACCTGCCCACTGCTGGCTCCCTGGTGCCCTGTTTTTCAGTGTGCTGTAAGAAAGGCCTGCAGGAGCTCTTGATGGCATCTCAGCTTTAGGCAAGAACAACTCAAACTCCTGAGAAGCCATGACTGCTGTGAGCCCAACTCTGCTCTCAGTTTCACCAGTGAGCATGGACAGTAATGAAGGCATGTTTCCCAAATGGAGATCCCAGTGAATACATAAAACCACCTCACTCTGTAACTCTAACCTATTCTAATCCCCCTCATCATGCTAAAGATTCAGCCTGACACTGCATCCACAACCCCATGGAAGTTGTGGTAGACCCTGCCTAGACCCGTCCACATACTTTTCATGTTTTGCTCTGCACAAGGCTTAATGATCATTTCTAGATCAAATCAGACTTTGAGGAGCTGCTGCTGTGTTAGAATAAATGAGCCATACAAGTTCCCAGCACCACAGCAATGCTCAGCAATGACAATGCTTTCCATTTACAATTAAGTTTTCCAGCTACTTGATCTTCTTACTGCATCCAAGGCAGCAAGACTCACAGACCTGACAGTGTGCACCCAGTGTATCCGTGTCAAGCCCAGATCTGAAACACAGAAATCCATAACTCCTAGGCCTGTGTTCACGCTCCTCCAGCACATAACAGAGTTCTACAAAGCCTTTATTCAGATTTCTAAGGACATGCCTGGTTTCCCACTGGATTAACCTACTGCAGAGACAGTGATTGTGTATAAAAACACACTTTTTTCCCCCCTGAATAGCTAGCTGGGGGAAATAATGGAAGCAAGTGTGTTCACTTTCAACCTTTCAGTGTTTGCAGAATGTGGTGTATCCATACTCCCTGAGAATAAACCCTTCCTGAAAACCCCCTGCCTGCCAGTTGCAAGATGGGACCAGAAATTTCAGGGAAATGCTGTTCTCAGAACAGATCCACCCTCTGCAGAAATGGAAGGCTCCAGTTACTAACTCTCAAGTCAAAATTATCTCCACTCTTCTACTATTTATTCCTCTAATATGGATAGTCAGTCTCCTTCATTCCAATGCAATGGCGTCCTGGAAATCGCCACTTCCACACTATCCAGCATTACTTCCAACAGCCGTCTAAAACCACATTTTAAAGGCAAGATGACTGCATACTGACGTTGGGTTATACCCATAAATTCATCATGCACTAAAAACTTTGTTGCCTAGAATAAAACAAATCCTCTAAAATTCTTCTGCTGACTTGGATCTCACAGAGCATTATCTGCCCAAATTCAGAACAGTTGCACTAATTTCAGAAGTCTCATTACAGAGTTTCAGTGGTGTAACTGAGAGCAGAAGTCTGACCTTTTAAGTTTCACAGATCCACTGAAGTCTTGTGTCATCATCAAATTATTCTGCGGCGAGCTCAGAGCATTCACTTCTTCCAAAAGACAGAAATAAACTGTTTCTTAAAAATTAAATGACAGTAAAAGAGTTTGGGGCTGTTTTGGGAACAGTTCAAAATTTAGTTAGCATTTATTTGATCACTCCTGGTCTTGTCTTTTTCTCCACAGCCTTTGCTTACACTCTGCATTGGTACTTCAGATACGAAGAGGCCAGAGAATTGTTCTTGCTTGTTGCTTTATGCTCCATCCTCCCAAAGAGGGTGAGGCTCCTCAGCCTCCCTTGGAGGACCACTGAACAAATCACTTACCCATAGGTCAAAAGTCATGACACCTGTGAAGATTTCAGTGTTAATGTCGGGCACTGTTGAGAGAGCAGACACTTGTGTTCCCGGCTGCCTGGCAAGCTGACACACACTTGGTTCCTAGATTTTATCCGTACAGACACCAGGCTCGGCTCTGAGTGTGAAACTCCTGCCTCTGTCTTCCCTGCCTCTGGAGCCAGCTCCATCTCGTAGCAGCTACTGTGGATACCAGGAGTGGAGCTCCTGCTCCTCACCGCAGTGCCGCCTGGGGGGATGAGTTAAACACAGACTGCCAGGCGATGGCAGCATTGGCTGCAAATGTCATTTCACTCCTGCCTGTGGCCCATCCGAGCCAGGGATGTGCTGGAATATCCTGCTGCCTCCTCAAGGGGTGCCTCCGGCCCCGTTCCTGCGGGCAGGCAGGCAGCAAGTGAAGGAGGAAGCATTTGCAGGCTGGCAAAAACAAGGGTTATGTGAGCTATTTAAAGGAAAGGGAAGAAACCAAACACAGCAAGGCGAGTCCACAGGCGAGGTGAGTGAAGTCTGTTGTGAATAGCTTAATAAATCTCTATGATTTCTTGTTCCAAATTTTAGTCAAGTTCTGGAAATCTCTGGGGAAAAAAAAAACCCACAGTAAAAAAAAAAAAAAAAACCTGCAACAGAAGGGCAATTCTGGATATCCTGTCTTTTCTCCCTCACACACACAGCCTACTCCAAAGGTCCTAACCAGGTTGGTGGTGATGCCACGGTTAGGCTCTGCACTGCCAAGGTGTTCAAAGACCCTGGAGAAGTCCTGAAAAGACACTGCCAGGCATCCACACATCTCACAGGGCTGGAAAAGAAACTTTGCCACACGTCCCCTTCCTGTCCCTCAATAATCCTAAAAATCAAATATGCACTGGAGAGAAAAATATTGTGAGAGGCTATCCTAGAAACAAGAGAAAAACTATCCCACAGGCTTGGACTTTGGAATCACACTGCTATGCATGGGAACAGCAAGGAAGTTCTAGGTTGCACCCACTTCTTTTTAGAGACAGCAGGTTTTCTTACCAGTTTGGCCAGAACCACTCTTAGCTTTAATTCTCCCTGGAAGACTACTACTAGTGTCCCACTTACTGAGATACAAAGATTGGAACCCAACACAAATTTGGCCTAGTTACTAGTTTTCCCCCACTCAGCAACAGAAGGACAAGAAGATGAAGTAAATGTTTTATCTTCCCAAAGTAAAACATATATGATATGCTGAGTAGCTATATCTACTGTTTTGGACATGCTGTCGGATATTTCCTGTGTAAGGGAAGGCCATATGGAAGGTATCAGGTATATTCCTGGAACCCACCTAATTTCTTCATAGCATTAAAATATAATCCCTTTTTTTAGCATAATATTGTATCTTCATAGTAAAGTGAAACTTCATCCAAAGTACAGGTGTTCTCCTTATAATATTAAGCTTTTTTATTTTAACCTTTCTGAACTACAGAAGTTCTTGAGAAGAAACTGGACCACTGAATTCTACAGGTTAATTCAAATGTAAAGAATAAACTTCCTCGCCTAACTACAACCCCATCCTCCCTGGGTCTTTGCTGTCTGATAGGATGGCCAGGAAATGTCTTACTGGCCTTTCCCCTGTGAAGCCGTTCAAAGACACACAGTTCTTATAATATAAAGATGGCAAATAAGCAACTTGCATTCTTGGGAACTTTCTCAGGAACCAGTGGAAGAGAACAACCATCATATCATATTCTGTGTGCTCAGTAGCAGGATGAAGCCTAAAAAAGCAACTGATGGATGTCTTTGACTCACAGAGCTTGTGCCATCAGCCGAGACACGGTCAATGTCATGGGGACACTACCTGAGACGGCGACTTTGGGATGCTTGCCCCAGGTGCTTCCAAAGTGGACGGTTCCAGCTCATGGTTGACAGTCTTGGTCTCAGGGCTGGTGATGGGAGATCCATCTGGTGGAGGCGAGGGGCTTTTATTTGCTTTCGCTGGGGTGCTGTCACTGAAGGAAGTGGAGAGAGAAAGGGGGAGAGAGGGGGGAAGAAAAAGAGAGAGAAGTCTGAGCCAGGCCTAGGAGGAGTTGTGCTAACCAGCACAGATCAGTGGCCTCTGTTATCTCTTTGCTTCCCTTCCCAGATACACAACAAAGACATTTGGAGCTTCTGAGAAACATCTTTGCTGAGTCACTCACAGTCCAACACACTGCAGCAGCATTACTTTGCAGCACGCTACTAACTAAATGCCTACAGAATGGATATACTTGCCTCAAACACAGAAAAAACAAAACCAAAGCAACCAGGCATCCTTAATTTTGCCAGATTTTAATAAAAGCACCTGACATTAAGTTATAGTCTTTAATACTGGGGAAGCAGATGGGGAAAGGAGTTCAGTGCTGTTCATTTAGTTTTAAATTCCACAGATAAGAATTTCCCTGTGTGGTGGTCTATGGACACCTGCATTGGTTATGACCAATAGATTCAGAACACCTGAACTAAGGCTGTACTCACAGAATATCTTATTCCTTGATGTAGTATGAACTGACTAAGCTAGTAGAGAGGCAAAGTAGCCAGAGGTTTCACAGATCATTCCAGACAGCAAAGGAACAGTGATCTCTCACATAATAGAGATTTCTTTGTTATGAAAGGTCTCCCTAGTTGGTCTTTATTCCAAGACTTTCTGACATACAGCCAAGAGGGATTCTTCAGGGAATTAAGACGCAAGAATCATATACCAATGGCATTTGTTGCTTCACAACTGGACAGACTTGGGCAGATTTTTCAAAGGAATGGCAAGAGGCACATGCCTTACCCTACAGGCATGCCCTGGCTAGGTGTCAAGCCTCTGCTTCAAGATACAGAATCATGAGAGATTTAGTAAAAAGTCGGTTACCAGAGAATTTCAACAGGGAAAATTCACAGACGGGGGATATTTTAGAAGAAGTTTGGCAAAAACCATACACAGATGAAAATAATATCATAGCATATTGCAAAAGGGCTGTGCAACCTCATCTACAGCGAGTGTTATTTAACTCCACTTATAAAGTCACAGTTCCTGCAAAATTCAAGGCCTTGAGAGAAGCTGAAAGAAGCAGATCCTTTCCTACAACTTGAGACACTAAATCCTGGCATAGAGCCAGCACTAAAGCACAGCAGATCTGATTCTGCAGAGAAATAAAATAATTTATTACTTTGCTCTGTCCCAAGAGAGCCCAGAGCATCAAACATGTACACCCACTCACACTTGGATGCCCGAGTTGTGGTGGTCACTGGCCAACATGCATGATGGCCTCATTCCTAAACATTTGTTTGCAAGTGGGGGATAGCAAGAGGAAGAAGGGATAGCAAGGCATTTCAACAAACCTCCTCTTACAAGCAAGCATCTCACCCTGCTCAGCATTCCAGCTTTCAAGCTCCCCATCCCATTCCCTCTTCATTCACTTTGCCCTCACCCATTCCCCCATATCCATACCCCACACACACAATTCCCCACAAAGCACTTTTTCTCAGGTCCACATGCAGGTTGGATATTTCAGATGACACTGATGCCAACAGCACACCAACACGATGCAACAAACCCAATGACATTCTCTGCCAGCAGCTCTCAATCAGGGACACACACACCAAAGGAGAAAGAGGGACAGGAAGAAGGAAAAGGGAAGAGGAGAGACTAAAGAACATGGATGCCAACATGGATGCAGCTCTTCAGTCTGACTGAACAGTGTCCTTCCTAAGAAGTTCCCAGGAATCACTCCAATACACGGGTTCTGTAAAGAATTCTGCAAAATTTACAAAGTTGTGCTACAGATTAAAAGTAGTGATAGTTGGAGGGTGAAGGTAAAGACCTGATCTAAACAGGAGTCACCAGGAAACATCAAAAAAACATCCTCTCATGCTAGAGTTGGGGGTGTGGGAAAGTACATATTACCTCCCTTGGAGTTGCAAGCACTTTGGAGAAGATGGGAGACAGTGATCTACATCTACACTGCCAGGACTTCCCAAATGCTCAGACTACACTGGGAATACTGGGACTACTGGCAATCAGCTGGCCTAGCAAGACAGGGGTAGACTTTTCCTGTAGGGACTTGAAAAGGCCAGTTCTCCCAGTGAGAAAGGAGTTCAGGCTTACTTTCTCAAGGCCATGAAACAGTTTTGTAGTGACTTATTTCCAGTGCCTGGCAGTGACTTAATTTGGAGATATATTGGTAAAAGACTCCCATGTGAGTCAGCTCCTGTAGGATGAGGGGAAGAATTGGGCTGTGAGGGCCCCACACTAAAGCCTTCATTAAGTCACTACTATTTACAGCTCGTTTGATGTGTTGGCCAGCCCCCCCTAGGAAAATGCCAGTGCTAATTTTGGCCGAGCCTTTTTCAGCCCCCTGAGTGGCACCTTCATTCCTGCACTTGTTGCTTTGCAACTTTGCTGAATTTAGCCAGTGCAACCAGCATCGAGTGAGATGGTCACCAGGATCCTCTGTCCTTCACATGCCCCCAGGGAGCACACACTGCCCACACAGAGCAAAGTCTTGTCTCCAGCTAACTGCTTGCTCCAGGAAACAGGAAAAAGCAAGAGTGCAGGGACTCTACCTACTGACCAAACACGAGCACCACAGTAAAAGCAAGCCAAAACAACAAGGTCATTGCTCTGTCTTTTTCCTTCCCATGAACAAATGGGAAGTGATGCCAATTCCAGGAATATCAGGCAAGGAAGGGAAAGGGGTGTCAACTTTCTTCTGCAAACAGGGAGCTGGAAAGAGAGCTGGGTCTAATGGAGCTGAAGGGAAAGTCAAAATCCCCCAGCCTCTTTTAGTGCTGCTGAGCTCCCAGGCACTCCATGGTGCTACCTCATTTGTTCTAGAAGGGCAGAGTAACATCTGCAAATGAGTTTCCCTTGCACTTGTAACAATCCTACATCAGAGGATAAAACCTACTTTCCAATATGTTAAAAACAGATCAGTCATGTCCTGCCAAGTTCTCAAGCTAAAAAAGAAAAAGAGGCTGGCATCTCAGTTAAAGCTCATACCAGGCCTTTTAGCCAAAGGTAATTAATTTTTTACCACCAGAGCATGCTGAAGAATTATTTAGAAATAAAAAAAAAAAAATTCAAAAGGAGCGGGTGGGTGAAAGAAAGAAAAAAGAACCTACATACCCAAACATACGGTGGCACAAATGTACATTCTTGCTGCAGATCAAAGGCTGAGTTCCAAATCCTCTTTCTCTGCACTAGGGATTGCACATTTCTCTGTGACCCCAGCAGCTGCTCTGACAGCAGAAACCCCCAGCAGAGCCCAGGTCAGGTACCCTTAACTGCTGGGGCAGTTGGACTTTACCAAGGCAGAGCAGGAGCCCACTGTGAGTTGAGCTCATCAAGGGGAGATTTACTAGCTCTCCTTCTGTTGTACAATCCATCCACTCTCAGTGACTGGAAACAGTAGACCTCCTGCCTGGTACAGATACAACACCAGTTCAACCAAGACCAGAGAAGTACTCCAGTGAATCCTCCTTTTCCTACAGTAGAAAACCTCAGAATAGTAACAACACAATATATTGCTTTACTACTTGCATTTGAAGATATAAATATCTAAGTTTGCCCATCAGCTTCCTTGTGAAAGTACCACACTTCACTTTCCAACCTCACAGTTTACAAAGTATGCATAGCAGACACAGAGAAGAGCTGCATGACTTGCCCTACTCAGCAGGAAACCAGATCAGGAAAAACAAGGATCCCAATCCACCAGCACTTCTTTTTATTGCTGGCAGGACACCATCTTGATGATTACTTTTTTTTTTTTCTTCCCCTAAGGATCCCATGGAGGGAGTATCAACAGAAAAAGTAGGAAAAACAAAAATCAGAGGAATTTCCCATGCCATTATGCAGCAGTTCCCACTTTGCTCCAGAACATGTTCTTGTCAGAGTCCTTGACCTACGGTAACTCCAGGCATTGTAGCAACCCAGTTAATCAATGCCATCACTGTTTTGAAGGCAAGATGAAGACATTTGTCTTTATACAAGACAAGAGGCTTCCTTTTCCTCCAGCCCTGCATGAAATTTTAAATGGACAGAGCAAGATAGTGAGGATCCTCAAGAACAGAGCAAGTAAGGAGCAAAGCTGGAAGAATCCTTCTCCCAGCTCATCATCCTCTCAACTGCAACAGGTAGATAGGATAGGACTTCTGAGTGTGAAAAGAACTGCCTACTGGTCCTCCCTGGCCAGGCAGGGGATGAGAATGCAGCATTTCAGACCTGTTCAAAAGGACAAACCCACTAGGTAAAACTAGAAACTGTTAAACACCAAAACTGTTTGTATTTCCCATGGAAAACCCAGCACTGCATTTTCCATCACACAAAAACAACTGGACAGACAATGCCTGAGTTGTCACACTGTCTTCTTAGATAGGAAAAGAAGCAAGGATTCAAACCAGGCACACAAGCAGTTAATGGGATTATCCAGACACAGAGAGATCTCAGCAGGACCCAGCAGGCCATGAACACATCATATCATGCAAAGGACCCCTCTCCCACCACAGGGTTAACACGTGCCAGGCTGTTAGAGTCCAGCAACAGCCTCTCCAGTCTTAGGAACTAAATCAAACATGTATCGAAATGCTGCTCTCCATACCGGTACCTGCTCATCTTTTTCCTCAGCCTGGCGAACAGTTTAGTTTTCTTTCTGTTGAGGATGGCACGCAAATCATTTCAGTTACAGGATGGCACAGTCAAACCAGGGAGGAAAAGTTAAGCTTCCAAGCACCCATCTAGTTGGTGCCACAAAACTTGCTGTAATTAAGATGGCAGGATCTCCTCTCTCTCTCCCACACACACACGAATACACACATACACACTTCCCTTCATTACTAGAAAGCTGTGGCAAGGTTTGGAGAAATAGAAGAAGGTTCTTTATGCCTGTCAAAGACATATATATATATATATATAGGTAAGCAAACTAGAACTTTCCCTGCACTTTGGAATATGGGGCCAGGGTGCAAATGGAGAAGATAAAAGAAACTGTATAGAACACCAGAGTACTGTAAATGTCCTTTCAGAGCTCCTCACTCTCCCCTGTGAATATTGCTGCAAAAGAAACAAGTTCCCCATTCTTCTTTTCTCATGCAGTCTGTGCAGTCTTATACATGGAACCTAATTAGCAGCTTTCCTACCATGGCTTTTTCCAGTGTGCCCAATCATACTAGAATAATCCCACAGATCTCCTCAGTCTTTGAGGCATCTGAGCCCTGAACGTTCAAACTCTTTCAGAAGCAAATCCCAAACATACATCTGAGATTCCCAGAAATACACCAGCTGTTCTGTGCTACTGTGTTACACTGCCAGCACCAGATACACCAGCCACAGTAGTATTTCTGTAGGGCCTCACATGCATTCATGCATGATGATGTGCACAGATAATTGCCTCTCTTCTCACACCTCCTCATTTATTTCCTGCTATTGTATCAATCTCCAATCCCCTGCCCAGTAAAAAGGGTTAGGGAAGCATCTGCTCCTACTGCAGACCACAATAAGCCATCAGATGAGTGAGGGCTATTTCCTCCTGCACACTCTCACCCCAGCCCTGCACCACAATGAGAGGCCAGATGTGCAGCAGACACAGAAGTGCCTCACAGCATTTCCTGGTCACTGCAAAACCACCCTGGCAAATCTTTGCTAGATCCTCCTACAACACCCTGCTCCACTGTGCTCAGGAGGAAGAGTCACTCTGGGACAGGTCTGGCATCTCAGCTGAGATGCAGCCAGTGGGGGATGAAGCAGCAGCACTCAGACTGCTGCCCACACAGGGACCCCTGTGCATGCACTCACCTTTGGGTCCTAAAACCATGTGGTCTCCCAGCCAGCCAAAGGGCACAGAACTGCAGCTGAGACACCTGTTGCAGCCCCAGAGGAAGCTAGCAGTTTGGGGGGAGGGGCAGAAATTGTACAGAGATGGGACAGGAATTGTAAAAACAGGTAATTTGTTCATTGAAAGCTCTTTAAGGCCAGAAACTTTCTGCCACAAGCAGCAATGAACATCTCTGGGCCAGGTTGCCACAACTGCCTACAATCAGTTCCTCGAGGAATAGAGAAAGGAGGAAAAAGGAGCTGGGCAAAGCAATAGCTACAGCCTTTATCTGTCCTGTTCCCTTATCTTCCTTCAAGGACCCTGGAGGATGCTGCTAACAGAGACAACACAGCCCATGGCAGCAGCAGGATGGGCACCACAGCCTCCTCACAAGGTTTCAGTCTGGTTGGGTTGTGATGATCAGACACCACGTGCTAACTTGGGAAGAAGACGTTATTTTCACAAGTATTCCAACTATCATCACTGAAATCTGCTGTCAGCAATCCAGAATTCTGGGGCCAAATTCAACCCAAACTTCCTCTTTCTTCAGTGTGGTGTGGCAAACACCACACTGGAAGAATTGCTGGGAGAAGACACGCAAGTCATCTATGCATGACTGCAACAGGTTAAACTGGGAGGAGACACAAGGGAGAACAGAGGTCTCAATAGCTGATCTACCCCTTCTATACCAATGTACTCAGACCACAGCTCGCCCTTAGCTCATGCTGACTTCACCATCTCCCTACATCAACACACCAGCTGAGGACCTGGGCTGTGCTCCTGCTCACCCAGCACGTGGGATTAGCAGCAGCTGGAAGACAGAGCCCAACACTATTTCATCACTCGTGCACTTGGATGGAAGCCAATCAGCCTAATCCAGAGCCCAACCTCTCCCTCCCTTCTCAGTGCTAGGGAATGTGCAGACTTGCACTTAAACACACAGGACAGGACCCAGCTGAGGAAAGGAAACTGAAGGCCAGAGGACACTCACTCCTTGCACACACACGGACTGAAAGTGCTCTGAGTTCAGGAGGCATTGTAGTGATGCTGCAACTACTTTCACAACAAACAGGAAGGAGAAACACACATTAGCTGGGTACATAGGATGGGAATAAGGCTTTGGCAAAATGGTGATACCAAGTTTGGAGGGGCAAAGAAGGGGCTGGGGAAATGGGTTCTTGGTGCTCAAGCTGACAAGCTGCAGGTACATGGTGGGAGCTTTTGAGGGAAAGAAAAGGACAAGTGCTGGGCAACTGGACCCAGAAGGAAGGGCAGCTCAGTAGCTGGAATTAGACTTCAAAAGCAGAGCTGAGAGTCAGTTGCCTAAATATCAGCACCTAGTGCAATTTTAGGCCTCCAGATGCTATCGTAGAAAGGTAAGAGGTATTGCATTGCATCACCCAGTGCCAAGTGCAATCTTGGGCATGGCTCTAGGAAGTCTCAGGAGAGCACTGGCAGGTGGGCAAATCACTTGCAACTGACAACTTGGAGGTTTCAATACCCCTGGATAGGTAGAGATATCCCTGTCCCACCTCCCCTCCTGAGGGAAAGACACTACCCACAGTTACTGACCTGGGCTGTGCTTTAACAGGGAAGGCATTGCCTGAGTACTGCTTGTCTAGACCCAGCAGGACATCATGAAGATTTTGGTTCAACTGCAAAATACAAAAACAAAAGAGAGAAAAAGAATGAGAAAAGAGCTCAGATGCCAGAAGAGAGCCTGGGCTGGCCTGCACAGACTGACCAAACACAGACTTGTGGCAGGACACGCACAGTTCCTCAGCTATCCCAAGAAAGGACAATCCTAAGCGTGTTTCCACTTCTCTGTGGGGTATGCAGTGCTACAGCACTTGAGCTGTCAAAGAGCTGCTGGCCTCTCTGGGAATGTTCTGTCTTCCTTAAAGATCATCCTCTTTGCTTCCCTATCACCTGGGCCCACCAATGTGCTGCCAGGTACCACTGCAGAAGCAGGGTGATTGTTTACCTAAGATCTGTGTCCTATAGCTCGAACTTCACTCTGGATCTGTAGCCAAAAGCTGTTTCTCAGGCCTGATTACCAAAGCTTGGGATATGGCATTTCAGCTGTGGAGTTCAAGGCAGATGGCCTTCAGGTGAACAACCCTTAACTTCACCAGCTGCCTGGGCCATCTAGGCTTGGGCAGAACCTGAATGTCTTTGCAGAAATGCAATATTAGGGGTTAAACTCTCTCTGGCACCGAAGGCTGCAACAGTCACTCCAAACACTCCTATTCTGAAAGAGCCAATCCATAAACAAGACAAGACACCAGATTTATCACTGGTAGGAAGAGGGATCCCATGAAATCAAGGTTGAAGGCATTGTGCAAGCAACACCAGCAATTAATTGGATGCTGTAGCAGTAATAAGAAACAGATGGTTCTTATGGAACAAAGCAAAAGCTCTCCCCTCATACAAAATTCCTCCAGAAAAAAAAAATCCTGACAAGAAAAATCATACAAGAGAATTCCTGTCTAACAAGCATCTTTCCCACGTTTTGTTGAATATAAGTTAACAGTAACAAACTAGTTATTATAACAATCCTCCCTGTTCTTAACACTTAGTTCATCCCTCAGTGGAGAATAGCGGGCTATTAACTGGGAAAGACCCCATAAAATGTCAGCAGGGCTCAAAATTGATGTGTTACTCCAAGGCAGAGGGCCTCTGACTGCTGGGAATTGAAGGACTATAATGTTTCCTGTTGCTTAGTGGCTGTTTTGTTGTCAGGATGACATTAGGGAGCAGGGGAATATAAGGGTTTTCCAGCTGGGCTCTCGGTATTGCCTCAGGATTAGTGCAACATTTACATTTTCAAGCAGCATGCAGACCTAAGGAATTCAGGATTTCTCTAGCTGTTAACTGAAAGAACAAGAACCTATTTGTAAATGACAGTGACAATGGGGGACTTTCCCACAGACTGGTCCTGAAGTCTCCTCTGGGTGCTGCCACACAGCACCAGGATCTGGCTTGCCAACACTGCTTTCTGTTGTGATTCCCAGCTCAAGGCACACTGGTAGGCCATATAAGGCCCATGCTAACTATTTAAATGCCTTCTTTTGGGTCACAGGGCAGGAAAGAAGCCAAAGCAGAGAGGTCCTGTGGGGGAGAGTCTTTTTGAGGGACTGGAGTGAGGCATGTCTCAGTCTCCAGCCAACTTGCAGACTCCCTACTGGTTTTTACCCCACACCTGGGTACAATGAGGGTACACAGCAACTGGCTGCCAGGCAGCAGAGGGGGAGGAAAACAGATACCATGCTTAGCCTGACCAGGTCATAGGTTACAGATCCATAATATAGATGAGCTAAAAAAAGGCAGCAAGAGATAGGTTTGAAGAGTGGCTTCCCTTTCCTCTGTGGATCTGCTAACAAGTGGTGTTAAGTGACATGAACTCTCCACTGCTGCCTGTGGCTTCTTCCCTGCGTTCCATCCCTTTACATTACTGTGTCAGACTGCCTTTATCCGAAGTGGCTCAGAAAAAAAAAAAAAAACAGTTTGTATTATGCTCCAACATAGGGCCATTTGCTCCAGCTGTTTTTTAGCTTGAAGTTTTGGGGGGTTTTTGGTTGGTTGTTTTTTCTTTGTTTGCTTGGGTTTTGTTTGTCTGCTGGATCTTGGGGTTTGCTTCTCTTTTATCAACAGTGAAAAGACAGTAAGTAGGATAAGCTGTTCGTTTCCTTACCTTGCTCATTTCTTTATGGAAGTTCTCTTCTAGGCCAGCTATACTCTGGAATGTGTTGACATAGAAACCAACACGACTGCCAAGTGGAAAACAAGACAGAAGAACTTAATGGACACAATGCTCTCTTCAAAACCTTTCAATCCTGCCCCTTCTGCTACCCCCCAGCCACCACTCCCATGCAAACTCAACTCTGCCAGGTATGGTACACGTGAGAACAGAGGCTGGCAAGGAAATGGAATGATGGAGCAAAGGCCAGGCACAGGACAAATATGTTCAGGGGGAAAGGGGGACCAAGTAGAACAGGATCTGAATTTATGCTGGCTAAAGGGAAAGGGAGGTATAGGGTGGGGAGGAATAAAAGAAAGAAAAAATACTAAAGAAGGTCAAGAAAAAAAAAAAAGCACCAGCAGTAGGAAGATGGAAAGAAAAAAAGGATAGAGGCTGTGATGCAAACAGTGCTGGGAGAATTAGCATGGGGACAGATATTAATTCATCCAGAAGTCCCTTAGCACCAGGGAATCAAAAAAGCATGAACTGTTTGCTTCAGGGGCAGAAAGAGTAAGAAAGCAAAGGATAACACAGAGAGCAACAGGGAAGCAGAAGGATCAGCTGGATAACAGGGGCCTGTGAAAAACCCATGGCACCTTAAAATCCCAGCAGCTTTCTGTCACCAGCCTGCCAGCTGCCAACAGAGAGTGCTCTACCAGCACCCAGCCAAACAGCAACAGCAGCAGGGAGAGGCTGCCCCCAGCCAGCAGCATCATGGCTCTGCACAGGGAACCACCCAGATGCCTGTGTCCCTCCCAGCTCCTTCCCCAGCCAGGCCTGCACTCAGGCTGGGTGGAAAGGGGAGTGAAAGCAGACATCAGCACTGCTGCTGCCCAGTTTCTCAATCCTCACAGACCAGCACCATCAGCCTGGACATGACCACTGCATTTAAAAATAAACTGGGACACTGCTAGGAAGATTTTGTCAGTTTTCCACTGTGTCATCCCCATAAATCAGCTTCTGCTACCCTAGAGTTCATCCTCCAAGCTAAATCTTGGTCTTTGTTTCACCTCCCTTTTCATCATCACAATCACAGGTACGGCAAACCCACGGTTTGTCAAGTCATCCACGGAAGTTGAGCAGAGTTCATAGGTCAAAGGGATTAAGCAGACAAAGCAGAGAAATACAGTTTCTCTTTCTGGTAAAATCATGTTTTTCAGGAAAACCATGAGGTAAAGCACAACAGAGAACCTGTGGCTGGGGGGAATCCTAGGACAAATGGCAACAATCCAGGGAAAAAAAAAAAAAAAAAAAAAAAAAAAAAAAAAAAAAAAAAAAAAAAAAAAAAGAGCAGACACCCAGTCCAGGCTAAGAAGAACTGTGATCCAAGAGCTTGGATACTCATTTCCTTCCAACAAGCTTGGATACTCATTTCCTTCCAACAAGCCCTCAAAAAAACTTCCAGCACTCACCTATTCCATAGTGAAGGCAGTTCCTCCTGCAGATCAACATTCATCTCTTCAAACACCTTCTGAGCCTTTACTAACTCTTCTTCAGCCTTAGTAACAGAGAAGGGAGACTGTCAGCTCCAGCACAGACAAGTACCCTGCAGGACTGGAGCAACTGTGACTCTTTTGACTTCTTTGGGAGACCAGGCAAAATTCTGGTATGAGGTAAGCAGCATCCCAAATGAGTCTCCCAGGAACCAGGGTTGCACCATAAGTGACCCTTCAGGTTGAATGTGTTCCTCTTAGCTTCTCTCAATGGATTTCCCCATTTATACACTCAGCAAGTAATTCAAGCAACCACTAATGTGTTTCAAGTTCTTTAAATTTCCCTGACTTCAAAAACTGAATGGAGCTGGTCAGGCAGTTCAGCCTCCAGCTTGGATACAGATGAAGGTAATAGGGCCCTCTGTCCTTTTCCAGATCTCAGGAGTTGAAATCCATCCCACATGGCATTAGAGAAGAATCCTCCCTCGTGGGGACTCTCTGCTGAGCAAGGTCATGCCAAAGCCCCATCTCTTATGAGGAAGAGAGGAGGTCTGCATCCTTGGCTGATAGAGAGCTCCCACAAAGCTGACTGGAGAAGCAAAGAAGGGTATGCAAAGCATGAGCCATGCCAGGGAGGCCAGGCCGCAGGGCCTCAGCAGCATGTCTTGGTTTCAGTGGTCTCACACAAGTGCAATCCCTGGCTGCCTGTCGGCCCCAACTCCAAAAGAGATCTCCTTCTCCCAGGTGAGAGTTTAAATGTCATCTGTTCATTGGCCCTAGACACTGACAGATCCCAATGCTGATGGAAGAATTCTGTCATGTTTCAGCGACAAAAAAGATGCTCCCGGTTTCTGTTGCTGACAGCAGACACCAACAACAAGCACATGACCTTTTTTATATCTGTCCTAGATGGCCTCTTCCTCTTTTCAGTACCCTGACTTAAAGTTTTCTAATTAAAATAGTTTCTATCCTGTAATCTGTAGCAGCACAGCATTCTGCCATGCAGTGGGATGTAGAATGGAAAAATCCCTGCATGAGCAACTTGGAAGGTCAGCACAAGTGCCTATATATGTGACAACAGCAGGAATTTTACAACACCACAGGCTTCTGCAAAGAGCCCACAAGCTATGGAAGCTGGATCTCCCTACCAGCCTGCAGTCAGATTCCTACACCTTCTATGGAATCAAATTTTATCTTCGTGTCAGCTTAATTAAAGAAATCCAGCTTACTGCTCCTTAGTGACAGTTATACACAACGACAGGAACGATGGGAGGAAGCGTTTAAAAATATTTTGCAGTTCAGAATCCTGTTCCTCACAGGAATCACTCTCCATTACATAGGGTAGGATCCTTTCACTCTCCATTTCTTTCCTGACCCAAGAGCAAACCACAGAAGCTCCTACTTTCCTCCTAGCTTCACCTGTCAAAAGGGTTGCTCACTGCTGCCAGAGGCAAGGCTAAGGCTCTGTACTCAAGACAGGGGAAAAAGTTTTCCCTATAAAAAGACACATCCAGGAGGTATCCAGAAATTAAGAAGACCTGGTGAGGAACAGGCAAGGGAAGAAGGGGGTCATGATGCTTCCACCCAGAAACCCCTGTTTCGCTGCTACACTCACTGAAAAACTCAACATTTCAAGAGGATTTGCACAAAACAAACAAAAAGTCTTTTGAACAGAGAGACAATTTATGCTGGATGAGAGACAGTGATCACAAAGACTCATTCTGCCTTAAAACACCTTTATGAATGAATGTTTCTAATGCAACTATTTTAAAGGGAGTAAAAAAAAAAAAAAAAAAAAAACCAACAACAAACAAGTCCACCCTTTGGCTTTATCTTATTCTAACTTCCAAACTTTACTGGAACCAGAATCAACCCAGGAGATGTGAAACCTGGGAGATGAGGCATCATTGAATGCTGTTAGTTTTTCAGACATAGTGAATATCATTAACATTCTTTCCCTCTCTCGTTTACCTGTTTATAAGGTCAAAGAACCTAGTAAGCAACGCGTGAATATTGTGACATCCCGAGGCAAAGGCAAAATCAACAACAGGCAACGTTCACTCTAGAGAAGTTGTAGGAATCAGGGATCAGTCCAGTGCCTCTGGCTCAGCTCATGCCCAGGTAGAGCACTGAATTAATTCTTCAGTCCTTAGTCAGCCCAGGGATCTTCTCTGAAATCCTGGCACTTGATAGTCCTGACTGCTTCCAACCAGAGCCAAAGCCAGACATAAACCTGGTCACAAGCCCTTCTAGAAAAAAAGCCAGCTGAGGGAATGAGGTGGGGAAAGGCAGAGACAGGTTCCAGGGCAGAGCCCCCTGCCATATCTGTGCTTTCTGTCTCAGCCGCCATCCTGGCCACCCTGAGGGGAAACTGAAGCAGAAGAACTCAATGCTCACACCCATGAAATCTGATCTCAGAAAATCTTTCTCTCCTCTCCCTGCCTATAAGGGGGAAGGTTTGCTTTCCTGAATTTCCACCTTGTCAAAGCTCAGAGTGCCAAGCACAGCCAACTCAGTTGTTGCAGGGGGCAATTGTTCCACACTGTTTCTGCTACTGCCACATATCTCAGCCCTCCTGAGTGTCTGGTTATGTCCAGACTGGTGTTTTCAGGCAGTCTGGTGACCATCTCACTTCAAACACTATGTTGTGAACTGTGGTAATTAGGCACTGCTCAGTAAATAGTTTAGATATCCAAGAGGCAGGGACAAGGAAGAGAGCAGGGACTCCCTCCAGGCCCAAGCCCTGCCAGTCCCAACCAGACCTGCCTCTCAGCTTGTTGACTTTCTCCTACAGACAGAGATATTGTTCTGTTATCACTGCAGCACCAAGGATGTTGCTTTTTAGTTGGAATTAAACAAGTCAGCAGAGCTTAGTCAAAAGGCAAGAATTTGCTGTTCTAAGCCATTTTCCTCTTTGTTACAAAAAGCACGGTCACTGACATTTCTAACTGGGAGTGTGCAACTCCCAGTTAACAACTCCCACAGCAGACTTAACAAAAAATCCCCACTGTGTTGTTTCTGTTATTATCTGCTAAAGAGCCAGAAGTTGGTGCACTGGAGGGAGGGACTTTGCTTTACTGTAGAAACACCAGATCTCACTGACCCCATTTTTGCATGGAGGTTGTAAAATTACCAGGCAAGAAGAGACAGCAACACAGCTGCTGGTAAGACTTTTTTAGGCTTAACATTCTAAAGCTTCTCAATAAATCCAGCATCATCAGCCCTCCCGGTTTTCTCAAAAGGTTAATGAGATTTAGGGCTGTCATTAACACCTTCAGTCTTGAAATCACACAAATGTAAAATCTGAAGGGTTTTTTTGCCTACCTACTAATGTTTGTGAAGGAAAGCTGGAAAACCCACAGGTTCAGAATACAACTGATTTCTTTATTAGAGGGGGTTTTTTGTTAGTTTCCAACCAAAAGTAAAATTAAAATAAATAAAAAGAAAAAAAAATACTTGCACAAATAGAAAGAGAAAATTAGGGTAGGCAATAGCCTTACCTAGCTGAGGAATAAAAGGGACTGTTTTGAAAATATCTGTGGTCACTGAAAATATTAATGCCATGTATAAGGAGATTACCACTCCCACACCACAGTGGGTAGAAAGATTAGACAGTCCCTTGCACATGCTGTAGGGCAAAGTCACCCAGTACAGTGAAATTATGGAGTGACTCTTGGTAGCCTAAAAATCCACAGGCAGTGGATGAGGGGGCACTCATAGGTACTGCTTCCCTGGGCAGTCTGTGCAGGCTGCTATTACAGCAGTCACCACAGCCAAGTCTGAGGAGAGGAAAAATGCCCAAAAGCTGATAGATTTATATATTAATTGGTGACTTTAGAAACTTCCCATACCTGTTTTCTAGTCCTCCAGAAATTCCACCAGGCAAACAGACCAGTCAAGAACCATAACTGTACAGGTAGTTCCCAGCTGGGCCAGCAGAGGCACAGTAAAAGCCCTCGGCAGCCTGCCATGTGTCCTTCTCCCTTCAATTAAGAATGAATACATATTTCATCCCTTTGCTCTGCATCTTAAGCAGGGCTGCTAACAGCTGTTCCTTCCCCAAGTTTTACTGATATGGTAATGGAGTCTTTTCCCTGATCCAAAGTCATGAAGTGACTGTGAAAATCCCAGGGGCTTCATAAGGTGAGAGGCCTTTCTAAACTGCAATTCATTCCATGGACAAGGAATGTGAAGACAGAAGCATTTGAATGAGAACAGATGAGCTCACCAGGAGGCTTGTGAGCAGGTAACTGGTGCTCTAACAGTTTGGGTAAGGATTTATTATCCCTTGCTCATTGAAAGCTTTTTTTTTTTTCTCACTGACTGTCTTCTGACAACTCCCTCTTATTCCTTACGGTGTTCCAACAGAAACACTGATTGAGATTTCATCAGAAAGTCACACTTCTATGCAAGTAGGATTGGAATTTTATTCCCTGCAATTCCTCTGAGCTGCTCATGTCCCCCAAGATGCTATAACCTAAGTTCTGCCAGATATCACCACCTTGACCTCAGCCTGGAATTGTTCAAATATGTCACACAGGGTGCAAATTGCCTGATCCGGGACCATCTCTTCTCCTGTGCAAATCGAAACTGTATCTATAAATGGCTCTTTTTAACCACAATAGCCAGGGCAGTGCTCATTTGGGAAACATGGACTTTACCACAGGAGAATGTTGCAAGCTAACTCAGCAGCCACAAAAATCACAATGTTATTTTTTTGTGGCTTTACTCAATGACATGAATCCATAGGCCAATTTTTCAGTATTTCCATTTTTACTTTTTTCAAAACAGCAACAATAAAAATTGACTGCTACCCTTACAGCAAAATGGAAGCAGTAATTGGAGGAACCGTGTATTAAATCACCCTCTGCCTCCAAGTTATTCCACGGCCTTTCTTCATCCACGTTTCATGTTGAGGGAGAAAACAAGAGTCCAGTGTTAACACACCTGACTAGAAATCAATTGGGCAGGCACAGATTCATTCACTGGTCAGCAACTTCCACTGTGGCTAAGGAGTGTCAAGGACACACCACTTATCAGAGAGGACTAGAGTGAACGTTGCCTGGAGATTACTTGCACGGCACAATCTAGAGCCCAAAATAGCGCATGCAGGGTTAGAGCCAGGTAGATCAGCAGTCACCTGATTTCGGAGCAGATTAGTTTGTGCAACGAGGTGAGCTTGTAGCTTCCCTTGACACCACTGAGGCGCAGCTTTCTCAAGCAGCGAAACAGGCTGGGGGAGGGAGCATGTTTGAGTGGAAAAAAAAAATAAATAAACAGAGAACAAGAGAGACAAACATATATCTTTTAGGATAAAAAAATTAAAATCACAACAGAGAGTGTATTTAGAGGCTGGGCCAAACCAGTATCATCAAGGCGAGAGAAAAAAACAAACATCCCGGGACTGATCAGTTATGAATCCTTGGAAGCATGCCAAGTTTAGCAGTAATTAATGTTCCCATGTGGGCTGGACACTGCAGACCAGCCAGGCAGCTGTAAGAGCAACAGATACAGTTGTTAGTGACCTAGCACACAGACAACCCTACTCCAAGGTATGGCTGTGAAGTTGGAGCTCCTTAAAGAGAGGTCAGGATTAATTAACCATCATAATTATTTGCATGCAACAGCTGAAAGTTCACAGTGATTTATTTTAATAGCAGGATGTAAGTTTAGCAATAAGTGGCAGGGGTCCTGGGTGGGAAAAGAACATCCACACATTAGAGAAGAATAAAAGAAACCATGTAGTGCCAAAAAGGATTTGCACTGCTGTTTCTGTTACTATACCATGAAACTTCAATCAAGTCAGTTCCCACTTGTATCCTGTGTCAGAAACATGATTTCTCTTTCCTAGGGGTCTGTCATCACATTCCAAAGTAACTTACACTGGAACAACCCTGCTTTAAAGGTCACAGGAGCAAAACTCCAGGCACAGAAACAGAGGGGTGAACTACCTTCAGCAGCTAAGTGCACGCTGAGCCCTGGCTGCTGCCCACAGCCCTGCAGAGCTATGTGACTGCAAATGCCAGCTCACAGGCAGGGCAGTGGAAACTGCTCCCTTGGGAAGGCCATACACACAACTCCCTGGGACTTGCTGCTCCCATCTGTGCAGGATCAGGACAGTGCAATGTGTCACGTATTATCCTGTGCATGAGCTTATGGCCTAAGTTGCAGAAGATGGAAACATCTGATCCAGTGCACATTTTGGCTAACGAGACGAGTTTGATCAGGTTCTGAGAGACCCTTTAACAGGCTAAATCATGAACAGAGCACCAACTCCTAAGTCCCAATATTTCACTCTTCAAACTGCACTTTTTTCCATACCTGTTGTATTATCTTAGCTGAGCATCTGGGGCAACAGTGAGTGCAGCAGTGATAAAAGGCAGCCAACCTCTGCTGCAGAGGTCTACCAACCTCAGTAGATCAATTCCTACAAAAACCATTTCCACTGCAGCAAAGATCCCACTGGCATGCACCAATAAAATAACATACCCCAGGGAAATTCTGCTCTTACCCCAAACACAATGAATTACTGCTTTGAACCGAAGGCACAACCAGCTGGGCCTCATGCCTTGCATACAGAATCAAGACTTGCTTTGCCTCACAAGTGATGCAATGACACTTGGGCCATCAATCTCTCTCCCCTTTTGTCTGTCAAGGTTAATCACAGTGCAGTGTAGATGATTGATGACTTGCAGCTTGACAATGGAAGTACTGTGGCCACTAAACGCACCTCTTTCACTTGGGGAAGAGATGCATCTTAATTTAAATCTTAATTAAAGATTTCTTCTATGCAGGAAAAACACCAGCATCTCTTATATAATTCATATTTCCCCCTATCAGAAATAACCTAAGCAAAGGATGACAACTTTTATCTGCCTGGTTAAAAGATACAGATCCAGGGTCTTTCTTTCCTGTACTGCTTTTACCCTGAAGAGTCACAATTTACCATGGCCCACTTGAAGAGAATTAAAGATGTCTCCCCAGCCCTGGACTATTCTTTTGTGTAAAGAAGTGTCCTGTGAAGGGAAGAACATGGGTTCAAACACGCTTAAGGTAAAAGAGGAATCCATAGCTCATTTTAGGGGCTGTATTCAATTCATGCACCTACTCTAGAACAAAATTAGCACTATTATCTTTCTTCTGCTACATTAAAAACCGTAAAATTTATATTTTATTAAAATAAATCTCATTAAAAATAAAATCCTTCACTTGAATATTGGGTAAGCCCGGGATCAAGCTACTCACAGGCAGGAAAGAAATCTGACAAGAGAAAACTCTTATTTTTCTGCTTTCAGCCATATTTACTGTCCAGTAATTGCAACCAATAGACAGCAGAATAAATTCATCAACTATGCATAGAATGCATTTCCATCGATGTACTTGTCACTCACTCTCCTAAGGGTGTCTCTCCTAGGACATCAGAGGACTTCACAAACACAACCAACCTCAAGTAATACTCAAACACTCTTAACCACTGGTCTAGGATGGGGAGACAGAGTCCCAAGAAGCAGGCAAACTGCAACATTTTTCTGGAACATTGCAAGATTTTTCTTCCCCAAGGGGCACACTGGCTTTTCTGCCAGAGGTTACTGCTCCTGTGCACTGACAAAACCCACACCCAAGCATCTGGCCACCAAGACATGCAGACTGATGATGGTGGGTCTGAACCAACCCAACAGAGGCCATCCTGCCTTCCAGGAAAACTAAACAAATGAGAAGGCAACACCTAGCAAAACCTCACCAGTTCACATCACCTCAATGATCTTATAGGTCCTTTCCAGTATGAATGAATTCTATGAAAACACAATGAAGAGGTACAGGTGAACTTCAAAGCTGCTCGGTCAGCAAATGCAGACCTCCCAAAAAGAAAGGAAGGCTTCATATCCTCCTGATTGCTTTACCTTTGCGATTTTGGTTTCATCCTTCTTCTTTGCAGTTTGCAGGGCTTCAAAGTGGTGTCTGGCACTGTCGTAATCCACAAGCTTCCTTCCTCGCTTTGCGATACGAGACTAGAAGGATGGAGAGAAGAGTCACACCAACCTTCCCCAGCAGCCAAAACTGCATAACCTCCCAGGAAAAAAAGCCTCCTCTTCACCCAGCTTCCAGAACAACCCACACTGCTCATGCAAGGACTCTCCTGGATCCTCCACACAAGCTGCCCAGAGTGGAGGCCCTGGGAATCGAGTGTGACAAGCACCATTCCAGAGGGAGCCTCAAGAGGAGAGGACCCATCAAAGGAAGGCAAAGGGATCCAGCCAACATGCCCCACCTCTGGGTGACATGCATGTTTTCAGAACTTTAGCTCCACTGCTTCCTAAGTCCCACAATGTGCCTGCATCCTACAGGTAATGCTTCATTATTTTCAGGGCCTCCTGAGGGCCAGTCTCTAACTAACTAGCTCACTAGTTTGTGTGGAAGCCTGAGAGATTAAGTTCAACAAAAGGACATTTCCACTGCCAGCACAGCAAAAGCACTCATCCACATGCTGAAGATATACCATGGACAGCCTTTTGGACCCTGTGACAGAAGCTGCACACAGAAGTGACTGCAGCATTTAAGCAAGGGAAATGCAAGGTAAAACCTGCAGCACTGGGTCACCAAGACGCAACACTGAAGCCAAAAGAAATACACGGAGGGAGCTGACTCTGTACCAGACTTAAGATTCAGGAATGGAGTCCTGACAAATCCATGGCTGAGAATGCAGGACAGACAGTGAGGCCTGTGGCCGGTTCTGTGTCACCCTTCTTGACCTGAGGAGCCTCAGACTCTCTCTCCCAGCAGAGTTGCACTTTATTGAGGCTCTAGCCCACTGGGCTTCCCTGTTTTAGGAACAAGCCATCCCCTCAGCCCCCTGTCTCCCACACTGTCTGCTAACACCCCAGACTATCTAGGTTGGAGCACAGCCTGACCATAACCCTTCCCCCCTAGATCAGAGAGCCAGACCAGCGTCAGCAATCAGCAGTCCAGAGACAGGCTGGATAAGAGAGTGAAAAGGCATGGCAAGCAGCCAGGAGGATTTCTAATTAACCACAAAACCCAGGGACATAGAAAGTGCAGAATGAGGAATCAGCACTGGGATTTACTTGCAAAAGCAGAATCCCCTCTCTCTCCTGCACTTGGCAGGGACCTGTGGTTTCCTCTCCCCAGGCTCCTGCAGATTCGCTGTGAAACCACGCTCAGGGCTGATCTCTCGGCCAGACCAGCTGGGAGCAGCTCACACATCTCCCACACATGCTCCTCTACACTTCCAGTAAATGCTGCTGCAGCTCCGTGCGAGTCACGGCTGATCTGCAGGATCTCAGCCACATGCACACCCAAACTCTCTTCTAAATGCTCAACTCTCTCCAAGAGAGGAGTCACGAAGAAGCTGAGCCACCCCACAGTCGAGGTCACTACAAGACACCTCCCAAACACCACCCTGCCAGCCAAGACACAAGGTATTGGAGGGGGCTTCCAGCTGCACAGCAATCTGAGATGCAGGTTAATGCATCTTACAAACACACTAGAGGAAACATGACCCCATCTGGGATTTTGGGATTTAAGAGATACCATTTTGCCCCACGTCAGCCTGGTAGAGACAGCTGGAGTTTTCCCCATCTCTGACATGGCAAACAGCCACTTCACATTTTCCACCAGGGAGTTTGATTCAATGTCACCCATCCTTCAAAGAAAGTAACTCCTCCATGCTTATGCAGCACCCAAACTTCTAACACCCACCCCCACGTTTCTCCTGGAGTACAGGGATATGTTGCAAGGTACAGAGAGACAGGGTGTGAGCCTCCTGGAGTAACCACTGATCACTCTGCTGCCTGTGACAGCACTAACAGGATTTATCCCAGCCCTGGAAGGCTGCAGGGTTCCCTGGTATGACTCCAGGACAGCTGCAGCTCCCCACCACCACCCGAATGTAACAGCTGAACTCCAACAGACTTTACTACTTTGCAACAAATCCATCTTAGTTTGAGCCTCCAAAAAAAAAAAAAAAAAAAA
Source organism: Cettia cetti (assembly GCA_013401135.1). Classification (NCBI taxonomy): domain Eukaryota; kingdom Metazoa; phylum Chordata; class Aves; order Passeriformes; family Sylviidae; genus Cettia; species Cettia cetti. Next base: position 42,630 of record VZUI01044605.1, on the reverse strand, counting down.
AAAAACAAACCCAAACCAAAGCCAAGTCATCACAAAAAAACTTTTGCTCTCCACACCCTTCTTTATTGATATTTGGTTTTACAGCTAGAAGAGCACCACTTTTACTGCAAGACAGAAAATCCCCAATTCCACAGCTATTCAGAACTTGGGCTGGTAGTTCATCTTCTCTGGCCTCACTGCAGAGACCTGTACTTCTATTGCATATTGTGCAAAACCAACCAAAAACTCACTCAGAAATATTAAAGATTATGCAAGAAGAGTCCTACTCCAAGAAGTACAGAGGCAGACCTGCAAAGAAAATTTAAAGCACTTTTTGCATTCCCATTTGTCAAGTTAGAGAAGATGGAGAGGCCTTCCTCAGGGGTGAACATCCAACATGGGATAAATTATTTTCTTTAACACACAGAAATTTCTTACTAAAGGCATGCTCTGTTTTCACACTCCTGCTATGGAATTCAAGACCAAAAAAGCCAAGGGAACTTTTACAGACCCTCAAGTAAAGATGGATTCAGAGCACGTTAGAATGCAACAAAAAAAAACAGTGCATGATCTAACTCATCACATATTTTAATTACTGGGCCATTAATAAAAGTAGGCCTTTTCACAACTAAATTAAAATCATCTCCTCTCCATAAATCAACTTATTTTACCAGTGTAATGCCAGAATTCCAAGGAAAGCAGAAAATTTCATTTTGTGGAAAACAAAAACCAGAAAACTATTACCACAAAAACCAATTCAAATATTCTGTAAATTACGTAAGACTGGAGTGTCTTTTGCCTGCCAATCTCAAGAACTCTAATTCCATATGTGAGGCCTAACTATACTTCTGCACAGGCATAGCAATGTTCAACAGCTGCATTTCAAGGAGTTTCTACCACTTGACAAAAATATACTTGATTTGAGCACTTTTCACTGCTCTGGGGTAAGGAGGATGATGCATCCAGCTGAATTACCCATAAAAACATACTGACCTTTTCAGGTTCATACCACTGAAAGTCCATTTTAAAGGAATAGTCAACTCTAGTGAAACACATCCCTATCCTACTGTAAGAAGCAACATAAAGCCACTGGTTTCAGGAAGGGAAGCAGAGGTGAGGAGTGCTCCCTAAAACATTACCTGAATTGCACATGAAATTGCTTTTATGCAATAATATAAATTTCATCTTTTCTAGGGCATCATCTGACAACTAAGAACATTAGTAATAAACGCTTTAGTGACCCATTCAGAAGTTAGCTGCCTCTAGCAATATTTTAATATTTATTCATCTTTGCATACTTATTTGTTCCCACACTTTTCAGTGGGGAGAAATGGTTGAAATTCAGGCTGCTGAGGCCAATGCCATGATGTCAACAGAGTGAAACCATCAGTGACAGAAAATGGTACGGCAAGAACCTGTTTGCAGAGACATAATTACAACTTCAGTACAAAGATCGTAACTTTTCCTTCTAATATAAAAACCATGATTGTTTAATTCAGAGAAAAATGCCAGCATTTTCAGGCGTGTGTGATGGTTGCACTTCTGACTGAAGCACATGGCATCACACCTTAGAGAGATCAGCCCTACAGCCTTCAGTGGGTGGAAAGCCACAGCCCTTCCCCACTTCAAACTTCCAGGGGCAGAAGAGGCTGGAAAAATGAAGCAAAAACAGGGAGTCCCAGGAGATGAGGACACTGCTGTTCAGAGATTATCTTACAAGCCTGTGACCTGCCCCCATTTGATAGAGCACAATCCTCTTGAAGCAATAAATATTGACAAACGTTTTACAAGACGTGGTGGGGAAAGTGTTGCTTTCATTGGAAAGTAGCCAAGCTGATACTTCCCATATGGTGATATCATTACTAGTGCTTCCATATGGTGAAGACATTTCCTGCATAACCTAGAAATGAATAGAGAGGAGATAACTGTGGGGGAAGGGAAGGCTACATCATTCAAACCCAGGGCCCTGTCTCCCAAAAAGACACCTATCCAGCATTCTCCCTTCCCTGAAAAAAGCCGGTTACACACACAGCAGGAGTTCAAGGACTCAGAAATCTGCCTTCCACACCAGCCTCTACTCATAAAGTACCTTTGCCACTAACTGCTCCCTCAATGTTTTCTGCTTACGAGGTAGTTAAAAGACAAAAGGACCAAAAAGAGAGATTGAGACGTTCTGAGCTATTGCTGACACTGCTCCCCTGCACTCTGATGCAATCGGGAATTTCATGGATCCTCCTCTTTCACACTTGTATTTTCTCTTCAGCATCTTTCCCCTAGATTCTTCACTCTCGTTTCAAGCCCAAAAATAGAACAAAATATTTTCAATTAACCCAGAGCTGCAGAGATCTCAGCTGCTTTCAAAGAAGACCTTGGAGAAGTGCAACACACATTCTTCCTCAAAATGGGGGTGTAAGAAATTGATCTTCAGAGCTTTTATCTGCTATGACTCTCTAGACCAAATAGTGTAAAGAGAATCTTACTTTAATATCTGGGAACTGGCCAAGGTATGTATCCATGGTCAGAAGTGCTTGATCCACCAGCTTCTGATGGAAATCCGTCCATAGGAGATCATTGTTCTGAAAAACAAAAGTAATGAGTTAACCATTAAGAACACAGGGCTCCACATTTGTTTTTCTCTGTGAGTGCTACAGCCAACAATCTTGGCCCTTGGAGCTCTTAAACAGTAATTTCTTCGGAAAACTAATGATAACAGAGATCTTGGCAGAAATGAGAAAGTCTGATGCTGCTAATTCAGGTGACCTCTCCAAGGACAAAATGCCTTTGAAGCCCTATCTTTCCCCTGCAATGTTAAACTCAAGTCTGTACAATGGAAGATAACTGTCAGGCTGGTTTTGCCTCCTTCTCCCAGCAGCTACAAAAAAGGGACACCTGACACCACAAGGCACCATTTTCTATTTTTCATTACAATACAGCTTTCTGGAGAATCATGAACAACAGAAAGCTACACTAGCAGTCTTCAGCCCTCACACCACCTGCCTCCACAGCCCAATGGAGGCCATAGCCAAGGCCTGCACCCTGAGCTGTGCCCACTTTATCCTTGACCTTAGCTCAGGCACAGTAACTTCCTATCAACACCTTGGATTAGGTGAAAATTACCCCTCTCTCCTGTTCTTCCACTTGAACAAGAGGTTTTGACTAAAACATTCAGGAAACATTCCCACTTTATGCTTTTTATTTGGCAGGAATAATTTTTCTCTCTCACCTGTCCTTTCACAAGCAAAATATAAACAAGGAATTAAAGGGGGAGGTGGAAAGGTGGAAATACTCTTGCAGACCCAAAGGGCAGCTACAGTTAGGTCTCAGGATTCATGTCCCCTTTGACCTCTCTGGCTCAAATTTTCTGGAGGCACCACAGTGGTTCAGGAAGAAACAAGGCCAACAGAGACTGTGAAGCCAAACCAGCTGAAATACAACTCCATTATTTACTGCAACAGCACTTCCTAATGCAAAGTTTCCATGTTAATGAAAAAAATTGACCTGGAAACATTGAGGCTTTGTTTGAATTATCTGCTTTGAAGTCATTATTTCCTGGGCAAGATACAGATGTTATTTCAGGTGAGATTTTCTGCAGGGGAAAGAAGGGGAAGGAAAGAATCCTCCTGCTCTCCTGTTTACTCCTACACCACTTCTCCAATGTGACAGACAGCTGCAGATAGCCCAGTCCTGCAGCCTCATGGCAAATGAATCCAGAGAGCTGAACTGCCCCAGCTGCTGCTCAGCAGAACAGCTGAGCAGGAGGGCAGAGGGTGCTGCCTCCAGCTGGACCCACCACAGGCACAGGCCAAGGGGGATCCACGCTGCCAAATGACAGGCTGTGCCCTAAGCTCCACAGAAAACACCTGGGCAAGCTGGACAGGCATCACCTCACCATGGGATGAGAGCAGCAGCAGTTTGGGGTGACAAATGGCTCAGCCAAACAGGGGAGCAACTGAAACAAAGCAGCTGGTGGTACTGCCATGAGGGGTTGTTGCAGCTACACAACTGGCTGCTCTGACTGCTTTAGCCATAGTTTTATCTGCCCCTTTCTCTTACACAGAATATAAGCAGTACACCCAGTTGACCCTATTGAGTAGAAACTTTGGAATCCTCTGTCCCCATTTAGCCACTCTGGGGGGAACAAACAGCTTCTGGGCATGTACAAGCATTTAGCAACAATCTCCTACAAAAATACAGGCCACATCCTTTCAGCCTTCCTTTCTTCACAGTGCTGAGTTTGTCTCCAATTCTTCTGCAGTCATATGCCTGAAGAAATGTGGTGCACAGACATAGTTCCCAAAGCTCATCTCTGCTGACAGAGCAAGTCTGGACATCCCCACATCCTGGACAGTCTTACCTCTGCTATTTTATTTGTGTCATCCCTCCCAGGCCAGTCTGGCTCATAAACTTCCTGCAAACACTCTGTCAGCTTCTTGGAGGCCTCGTGCATAGCTAGGAAAGAAGAGGGAACTGTTTAGACAAAGAAGAAAATAATGTGTTCCTCACAGTTTAACCCCTATCCTGAGGAATGGAGGCACAGGAGCATTAAAACAGATGCTCAGCTCTTCCTTACTAAATGCCTGACCCTTGATGATACAGAGATGGAAGGTAACCAGAGGGAGAAAGGAACCAAGGGTGCAGTTGGGTCAAGCCCTTTGTTTTCATCCTCCCCTAGAAAAACAAGTGAAGGTCCATCTGCTAAGACAGCACCATGTGTTTGGCATCAAAGCACAACCCCATTCCATCCCAGCTGGTCCCAAAGGATTCTGAAAGATTTCCCCCTGACCTGTCCTGCAACTCATGCCTGGGGAAACCTCCCTGTGGAGGCAAGCATTAGAGGGGAACAAACCTCTGCTCATGCAGACCTTACCTTTGACAGAAGCCAAGTAAGTTCGGAGGTCCTTCTGCAGCCTCGTGCCTTCAGACTGTGAACACAAGGAGAACATCAGTTATTCTCTCAGCTAAAGAGTGTAAGAAGCACTCCAGCATTTCTAATCAAAGAAAACTGGTCTTGCAGAAGGGCTACACACCAGTCCTATGATCACATGAAACTTCAAGCTATCACATTTTTTGCATTTTTTTGCTCTGTGTTCTAGGAACTTCTAGGACTTTTGCAGCAAATGTAATCATAACTCCTCTCCTCTTGTACTCTCCTTGGGTCAGTTCCCAATGCTTCCCCAGACTAAAAGACTTTGCTTGTAAAACTGGCCAGCTCTTTCTGATCCCTCATTTCCTTTGCTGATGGCAGTAGGAAAAGAACAAATGTGAACTCATCCAGAACTTTCGAGGCATGGAAAACAATTTGGGCCATGCTGTTGGAAGCAGATGGATTTCTCACAAAGCTATGCTATCATTGCCACTTCAACAGCTGGGCAGATTTAGCCTCTGCTTAGAGAGCACAGCTGCACTGGGAGCACAAAGGATCTCAGCATGAGCTCAGTTGAGACAAGAGGTGCCTTAGTGGTGGGAAGAGCTGATGGGAAACATCTGCTTTTGAAGTCAGTAGCTCTGAGGCAGCTGTTGGAGATGTCCTGTGAGCTCCCTGTCTCTGGAGTTGGCTTCAGCAGTCAAAATTCTTTATGCTGGGGTGCTCCCTCAATGGGGCACAAACTGGAAAAGAGGAAGAATGACAGCAAGCTATGAGGTGCAGTGGTCTCTTTTCTGCATTCTTGTTCTGCAAAAGACGTACAAAGTCCCACCAACAGATGCACTATCATCCTGCAGCTGTATCATTTTTAAGAATAATGAAAGTTGAACTCACAACTTGGAGGTTATCAAAAACTATCATCAGGGAAGGTCCTCTGCAGAACTTGCCCAATACACACTTGGAATGTCTGGAGCAGTAATATTCAAAACTGTAGCCTCTAAAATTAGAGGCCACCTCTAAAATTGTGTCTATGTTTGCCCTAGTCCTGCCACAGCAGCAAATGACAAGCCAAACTCAGTACTTCTCAAGCCTCAATACCCAGTTCCAAAGCCACAGAGACAAAAGTCTTTCTCTAAGCAGAAAACCAGCACCACAAAATAAATGTCTAATCAATATTTTTAGATAGATCACCTGAAAAACCTACAAGTCAGGGCTGAAAATTGGAGCATACAATTGTAGCAATGCAGAACCAGCCTTCTCCAGGCATCCTCACCAGTATGTGGTGGTGCATCCTGCAGCTGGAGTGGTCTCTGTCACCTCTTGCTGATGTTTAAACTCAGAGTTACAGCTGATCTCTGTCACTATGGAGTTACCTAAGTCTCTTAAAAGTACTGAGCCTGACAGAGTGAACAGATTTTACAGCCTTTAAGATCTGCAAGCAGCAAGCTTTTCAGTGAGAGACCACTGTTTAGAGTTTTGCCTGAGTCCTGTTTCCCCAGCTCCCCTGGGTACCTGTGGTTCCTATCCAGTTCCCTCTCTGGATTTCTGTTGATTCTTTTCTTGTCCACCAGTAAAGCAGCTTCCTCTTGCCACAAGGCTTTTTAAAAATTATTTTAAGCATTAATGCTTTCCCATAAAAATACGGGGTAACCTTAAGACCATTGCTTTCTCTCTATGCATGCAGCACCTGCTTTCTTTGAGCAGTCTATAGTGAAGTATTGTCAAGTACTCCCACAATTCTGCATAAATCATAGAATTATTAAGGCTGGAAATGACCTCCAAGATCACCAAGTCCAAACTTTGACTGAATATCACCATGCCCACTAAAAACCAGTGCCACATCTCTGTGTTTTCCAAACACTTCCAGGGATGGCTCCTCTGGGGAGCCTGTTCCAATGCTCTCTCCAAAATACCTCTCACAATACAGTCAGACACTGTCAAATACTATACAAAACAGAAACTTTCAACACTTTTGAGTGCACATTTAAAAAATGTTTCTTGAATCGAACAGTAAAAAAAGTAGGGAAAAGAGTAAAACTGGAATCAGAAAAACAAATCCACTTCCCAGTTATCAAAAAGTTGAAGGGTGTGCAGAGGGAAGTTACAGAGGTATGGCTCAATATGAAGATGTTTAAACACACAAGTGCCTTCTTGTTTGAGCAAATATTGCCATACTTGCAATCACAGTGTAATTCAAGCCCATGAGACTATAACACAATCAGGTATAACATGAAGGACAGCATACAGATGGATATTTAAAAATAAAGTGCTATGCTTGGAAGGCTGGAAGGCCTCTCTCCCTTCCCTAAGAACTAATAATGAACTTATTACTTACAGCTCCATGAAAGAAAAACACAAAAGTGGTTTAATATCTTTTTGTGCTTTCTTATCTTGAAACCAAGCCCTAGCTAAGTATGTGATTTTCTGCAGAGCTGATTCTTGGTAGTAGACAAGTTTCCTAAAGGCCTTTTTCTCCAATCTTAAAAAAGGATTATTTCATCCTAATATTAGACTGTAACCCCTTTACACAACCTCTCTGGTTTTGCAGTGGGAAGGATTTGATTATGAGCAGGGATGTTCAACATCTGAGGGGGCAGGAGGTAATGTCCTGTTCCAGATTAGATTAATGTAAGGCTGGAAAAGCAGACTGTGTAATTACAGGGAGGGGAAGTATTGAAACAACAGCTCCAGGTAAGCCCCCACTCAGCAGAACTTTAGAACTGTTAAGACACAGCATGAAAAACCAGCGAGAAGCTCCACCCTGGGGTACCACAGGGAGGCTGTTAAGCTTGTTTTGTCACATGGGGCTGAAATGGAAACTGCTGGGCATGAAAGGTTCTTGTCTGGGAAGAAACGCTCTCTGAATTACTGACTGCAATGGGAATCTGCTCTGCAAGAGGGAAGATGCAGTCCCCACTGCCAGCCTTGCAGCAGGGGCTGTGCCCAACACAGCGTGGTGCAGGCAGAGGAGGATGCAGCCTGTGCCAGCAGCAGCTTCCCTCTCATGTGCTTGGTGTGAAAGGTTGTAAACCAGCCCAGAACTTCCACACCAGTGGCAGCTCATGAAAGGTATCAAAACTCAGCTGCTCTGCCAGGCAGAAACACACACGGTGCCATATGTAAGAGCTGCCACCAGCCTCACACTGTCCCTTCAGTGAGTACTTCAGCACAGGGCAAGAGAAGCCAAAGCCTGGCACACCTCAGGCAGGGGCTGAGTTGCACCTTTACAGCAGGACTCTTGCTCCCAGGTCAGCAAGGACAATATCTGGGACAGATCCTTGTGCCAGTGACTGAACACAAGTGACACTGGGAAAGGGAAGGAGGAGTGAGTCTTCAAATGGATGTTTGTGTAGGTTAACAGTCAAAGAAACTCCATGAGGGAGTAATGAGGGACAGTTCTGCTGATTGTCAAGCCTTCAGGAGACACAGGCAAGCCCTGCACCTGCATGGCTGTGTCCAGCTCTTTTGTCACAAAGCAAATCCATCTGAGCAAAAAAGTTCATACCACTCAGGGACCTCAGAGTGGTGCTCTTATATGAACCTGATGGACAGAGAGTTAGGAAGTGCAATGCCCTCCCTTACGTCCCCTCAACCACTATTTGAGAGAACCACAAATACCTTGGTCGAAAATGATTAAGTGATTTTTAGACCTGCACTCCATTCCTCAACAGACCACACACAGAAACAGGTAGCAGACGTGTCAAAGTGGTCCAACACAGTCATTAGAGCCAGAGGAGCCTCTAATCAGCCAGTGAACAAGGTCATTGCCTGCTCACACCCTAGCCAGTTCCACAAGAGAGCAGCGCTGTTTTGTCACCAGCCTGCAGCAAAAGGTCAGCTTTCCTCCAGACTTCCACTCCCTTGTAATGAAAGGTCATAGAAATCTCAAAGATAACTATACTACACACACCTCATACGTATAAAAATATAAACGTTTGTGTATATATATACACCTATAACTGATTTTTTACTCCCCTAGTCCTCAGCTCTGGATATCCTAAGAATCCAGCTAACTCACACTCATGGTTTGCCTTATAAAACAGGCATTGTCTGCATTTATTTCAGTAATAGGGAAACTGATGGCTTAAGCAAAGCAGCAGACCCCAAGCAGCAAATGCAGAGCAGCCTCTGGCTTCTTTGATTAATTATTTGGGGAATTTAGTTCATGGTCTGCTCTGCAGAACAGGAAAAAAAAATTCAGATGTAAGGGATACAAGACACAGTGTGTTTTTAACAGGGCCCTCACTGCACCACTGGAACGCATGGCTTTGGAAATTGAAGAAGCCATCCCAAACAGTCACACCTAGAAATCTGGATTTGAGCTTTTTTGTATTTCTCTTTTAAAAATGTTATTTCTTAATTGCTTAATAATTATACCAAAAAAAGTCATATCTGGTAATGTCACATTGTCAGAAAGCAGTTAAAATGTATTCTGCCGTGTGCAGGAGAATATCATTGCTGGACATGCTGCATGAACTTCTGGAGCAATAGCTACTATTGCTGCCAAGAGAAGGAGCATTAGTGTCCAGGAATCTGCAATCAGCTCTGGTTACACACAAGTCAAAGCCAGACTGAAGGATTTTCATTACAATCAGCTGTGGCAAATCCCTACTCAGCTGGTTTTGCTACACATAACCACATCTGCTGAGTCTCAACAGACATGATGCAGCTGCCACTAACAGCTCTAGAAAAGGGTCCTAAATGTGTCAGGCCACAAAAGGGTAACAGATTTCTTCAGCACCACCTAAGCTATGCTGCCACAAAACAGAAGCAATGCCTCCCCTAACAAGCACCAGCAAAACCCACAATGTAACTGGTGTTTTCCCTTCCGGGAGACTGAAGGCTCTAGATAAAAAAAATATAACACACCCAGTTGAAGATCTAAACCCACTGCTGTGGAAGTAGGAGGGTGGGGGAAATTGCTACACTGTTAAAATATTTCTGTGCACTAAAATATTGGGGACGAGGCAGACACGCAAAAGAATAATGACTCAGTCCCGACACAGTGATTGTGCAAGTATGGGGAGAAGTCAGATTTAAGTCTTAGCCATGGCAGGATGTTCCCTTTTCACCATTTGCTTTCTTTGTCTCTTCTGCCCTTCACTGTGCTTAGGAAACTGAAACTGCCTCATTCCATTTTTATTTTTTTTTATTTCTAATCTGTTTCCCACCCTATCCGTCTTTCAGGGACACAATGTTGCTCTTATATCTTGGCTTCCAGCAGAGCAGCAAAAATTACATTACAAAGCAGCTGTTAACTGAAGAAAGTGTTCTGGTTGAGCTATTTCTTTCTCTAAAATTGGGTCTAGAACAAGTATTATTTTTTACCAATCTCTTCACTCTCGTGACCAGTGACAGGACTGAGGAAACAGGATGAAGCTGAGGCAGGGGAGATTCAGGTTGGGTATCCACAATAGGTTTTTCACCCAGAGGGTGGTTGGGCACTGGTACAGGCTCCCCAAAGAAGTGGTCACAGCACCAAGCCTGACAGAGTTCAGGAAGCGTTTGGACAATGCTCTTGGGCACGTGGTGTGACTCCTGGGGTGCCCTACAAAGGGTCAGGACTTGGACTTATGATCCTGATGGGCCCCTTCCAACTCAGCATCCTCTACGATTCTCTCACTGATTCCATGAAAGGGACCCTGGAAGTCACAATTTCATTTCTTGTCAGTGAAGAGTTATGAGTTATGGGTCACTTCAATAGGCCTATGTCATTGTTTAATTTAATGGCCTTTAATTACATATTGCAGCAGATGACTGGAAGCTAATACTGAAACCTAGGATGCAATTACATATTGCAAATTATCTTACCAGCTGTTTGTTGAAGTTCTGCACACACTGCTCAAACTGCTCATCTTTTGTTTCGTCTGCTTTACCAAGCTTCTGAAGGACCTGCAGAGAGAGAGAAGAAAGGACACTTCAAACACAGATATAGCAATGCAGAGACAAACAGTTGCACGTTTTTGGTCCTTGGGCTGAGAGAAGAAAAATAAGAAAGCCACCCTTATTCTTGTGTTCCAAATTTTCAGAATATTTTTCCACACAGTCATAGTTTGAAAACAGATTTACAGATGAGTCAAGAAGAACTCAGACCTTTTATATTCTGTTGTACTGAAGAACATGACTGAAGCTTGTCTTTCACTGATCTAATGATTTTTGCAGACAGGGCAATAGCATTCCAGTTATCTCCTGAAACAGCAAGACACAAACCACATCCCTAATAAGTCTTGGGTTGTGCAGTCACACTTATCCTGATTTAACACTAGTCTCTAGTCCAGACAGGGTGAGGTTCTGCTCCCACGATGGTCCCCAAACACAGAAAGCAGTGCAGAGATCTCAGGGAGGGAGGGTAGCTTGAGCAGTGAGAAATCCCACCCTCTTTCCACCTTTTCTCACTGGGCACGTGCTTGGCAAGAGCTGGCTGCTGAAAGCCACTGGAGACCTTACACCATTAATCTGTGTGACACTCAGTCCAAGTGTCACTTCTGAGAGTGTCAGCAGCCACCTCCGTGCACAGCACAGCTCCCCACAGCCTGTAAAAAAATCCTTATCAGACTACTTCTCTTATCATCCTTCTCTCTTAGATCCCTCTCCATGCAGCTAAGTGGATTGCTCCCAGGCTTAGAACAAAACAGCATTTCATGTTCTGGGCTGGCAGGTACATTCATCACAAGAAGAAGTCTGGGCAAACCTGTGGAGGAGGGCAGCAGCTATTTACCATGCCCCAAGCAACTCCAGCTGCAGGGAGACTGGGATATACCCTGTAACTGGTTAAGGCCAATTATATCATCTCTTGGAATCAAAACTAAAACCTATAAAACCTAACCATGCCAAAAAAAAACAAACAAAAAAACCACCACCAAAACCACCTTGTCTCCCAGGGACAGTGAGACCAGAGAAAAAACACACCCAGTCCTCACCTACAGGAGGTTTTGGTGAGCCAGAGGTGAGCTAGAAAGGGAGCTGAGGGAGCACCTCACCAAGCGAGGCAGCCGTGTCTGCAAAGGGCATGACTGCCCCAGAGGCAGAGAGCACTGGAAAGCTGGAGTCTCCCTTGCTCTGCTGAGCACAGCAGGACAGCCCTTCACCCACAGACCCCAGCTATCATGTTCAGCCCCTTTTGGGGTGAAGGGATTAAGTTGAAAAAAGCAGGTCCCTGTTACTGACATCAGGTCTTCAGGCAGACCATTAGTAAGTGCCCCCAGACTCTGAGGGACTGCCAGAGAGCCATGACAGTCACCCAAAGCAGTTTCCTCCAGCTGCCTTTGCTACCCATGGATCTTCTCAGAGAACCTACAGAGAATTTTTTCACTGCCAGGCAGAGATCAATCTTTCATGATTAGTCCCTAAAATGGAATTGAAAAGGATCCTGCAACAGGATGTAAAATAGAATATTTTCAATCTGAAGTGACCTACAACAATAATTTAGTCAGACTGGCCATGCACCTACTGGCACACTCTCATGGGTTTTTTCTTTATACTGTTGAGGTGCAGGACACCTGTTATGCCTGTTTGGTTAATCTCAGTTCCCCTCTCCCCCATACATGAATGGGTATTCCCATCTCACCCTGATCACAGTAACTGACTATAGGGGAAGATGTGATAAACCAGTGCAGTCATTCAGTATCCAGCTCCTAAATCCCCTTATTTCAGCTGGGATTAAATGTCTAGGAGGGAATCACTGTATTTCATTCTCCCTCTGTTTAACAGCTTCTCTTCACCTGCAGAAATTGTTGAGGTATTCCAGTGTCAGCAAAAGCAGAGAAAAGGACGCACAGACAAAGAGTGCCCTCCTTGTCACCAAGAGCTGAATCAAAAACCACCAGAATTTTAAGTACAACTTTCTACAGCTCAAATGCCAGCAACAAACACTGCAGCTACAAATGCCTAATGTGCTTGGTAAATCTGTCTACACAGCAGGACATAGACAGCATGAATATTCCCTTCTTCCTCACAAACCCTTGGCACATAAGAGCTTGTTGCTGAGAGAAGAGGCAATGTTGTTTGTACTGGCAGAGTCCTGTACACCAGACACTGATGTCTCCTGTGCCCATCCATTCTAGCAAAGGGGAGCACATCCCATAGCAACACTGCTGCTGAGTTTACACATTACTCTGCCATGCAGTAGAAGAGAAGGATTCAGTATGGCCTTATCTATCTCATCAAGTGGTATGGGCAACCTCCTCCAGATACGGTTCAGCTGCCCTCCCCTAGGCTGTCAGATCTATGGAGCAGGGATTTCCCATCTGATGGGTGACTTTTTAGGTGTTGAAAGAGCAGGTGCACCAACAGCACCCATCACTGATAACAAAGTATGCAAGCTGTAAATTCCAAAGCAGAATTATGTTCTCAATGTGCAGATCAATAGAATAACTGAGGATACAAAGGAGATTTTTACAGGCCATGCATCTGTCCAGCTAGTCAAAAGATGTGATGTTTTCAGGTCTGGAGGGGATAGAAGAGCATTTAATTGGGAGGAATCTGGAGTACGTCACCAGGCTCAAAGGTTTAGAACAGCCTCAGTACTTCCTGGTGTAAAACACTGAGCAGCACTCAAAGACTATTCATTATGGATGCTGCCTGCATGCCTGCTTCCATCATATCCAAGGAGTTAACTTCCAGTTCTATTGCCCCTTGGGGAACATCCACACTTAGTCTGGAATCATCTGGCCAGCTGGGAAAATCTTGTTCCACTGTGCTGAGGTACTCTTCACAATTCCTGCAAAACACTGGGCCACTGGAAATGGCTCTAACTCCCAGCCTATCTCTAAGGAAAAAGCTCCTGCTGTAACAGGAAAACTCAGGTGAGGAGCAGCTCTGAACAAGGAGCGAGGAAGTAAGAAGAAACCCTGCGTGATTCCACAGTGGTGACAAGGGGTGGGTGAAACAGATGACTTAAACAAATGAAATAAAGCAAGGAAAACAAAACCAGGTACAAGAGAGGCTTTGAGAAGTGAACACCTGGATACACGAAAAAACCCTGCTCTTGCTTCCTACACTACTCCCCATGTGGTAGATGAAGGCTTGTGTCCCATGTCTGCTGGCCCTATAGGCAAGCCACAGCCATACAAAGATCCCTTTTTTTACCTGCTATGATGCAGCAGAGACAACTGCCCTGGGCTGCAGCAGGACAGCGGTTATCTCCTCATAATGCTCTTCCTCATAACCAGATCTGCCCCACAGAAGCAGCCCAGAGGTCAAACCCCAAGTCATTGGAGCAGCACAGGACAGCACCACAATGCTGGCCCTCAAGCCTGCTCCCAGCTTCCCCATCAAAGAGCTGCGCTGGCAAGTTGTAGTAACAAATCCTCCAGGACTCCCTGAACCAGGCAGGAATGGAGCAGCTGGCCCTGGGCGTGCTGCTGACTGCAGCTATGTCTGTGCTCACTGCTAATAACCCGTGAGCTCACAGGACAACTCCCCTCCCCAGGCTGGTACGTACCGTCATAGGTCAGGCTATTCCGGGTGAGCCACGGCTGCTCCCTCCCTTCCCCTGCGACAGTTTTTAATCCTCCAGCTCACTGCAAAGCCAGATAAAGTTCGGATGGAAACTTCAGGCTCTTTGATAGCTATTAATGGAGCAGATTTACCAGGGTAGGAGACAGGGCTCCACCACAGCTCCCAAATCTCGGGGCGGATCAGAGATGCTGTGATGTGTCAGCTGCTGTCCGGTGGCAAACTACACCAGAAGCAGGCATGGATCTGGCATTTCAAAGATTAAGCAGCAACCATGGCTAGGCTCCTTGGTCTGCCCTTGACCTCAGGAGTCCTGACCCTGCATAACGATAGGGACCATTTCAAGATGGTGCAAGATAGGATGAAGGAGGGAATACTTTGTATGAATCCCACTAAACACCTAGTGAAATGGATTTCAGAGGAGGCTCTAGTGTTGCTGTGGGTTTCAGTCTTGATTTACTACAGCAGTAGTAAATTGATTTACTACAATTTATTGATTTACAGTCTTGATTTACTATGATGGGATGGGGCTGTCATCCCAGACAGTGTTTTTGGCTTCAAGCACCAGATATCTTTTCCAGTGTTTCTCAGAAACCAGTTCTCTTCTAATAATTAGAGCTAGATCTGAAAAAGTTCTGCACACACTAAGACCAACAGGAACAGACCAGCTACTGTAGCATCTCCAAAGAGAGCCAAATCCCACCCATGGAGCCTCAGTTTTTCCTGCATTTGAATAAAAGTAACAAACAAAACAAGGAGACTCAGAGTTTGACTGAAATTTTAAAAGTACATTAAGAACCTAGAAGGCAAGATGCTATTAACAAATCAGTAAATAATCACACTCATATCATGGATGTGTTTGTAATCTGCTGTTGTGGGCAGAACCATCTGCAGCAAACTTGGAATTGCTACACTTTGAGAAGTAAGGTAAGACACAAGAAGTGAAAGGGAAATACAAAAATCCTCATACCAGAGATGTGGCATTTGCTAGCAGTGGTCAGAGAAATAAAGGCATGAAATAGCCTTTAAAAACAGCAGCTGTTCCTAGCAAATTTAAAAATTTGTTTTGGGCTTTCCAAGTTGCAGGTTCTCCTCAAAGACCATTGGATTCACAAAATGACTGACCATTACATAAATACCACAACTGTTCAACTCAAAAGGAAGCATCTTTTCTGGCTGCAGTTTACCCCTTTATTTTTTCCCAGGTTTGCCTGAAGGGCAAGCCCCCACAGTGATTAGCACAGGGTCTCCAGTGCTCTGCTTCAAGCACTGGGTGGGAAGGGAATGGAGAGCTGGATATCAGCCCTGTGACGACCAAATTCTGATACAGAGCAGCAACCCCCAGGAAGGACAAACATTGCTGGCAATGCAGCAGCTGTCAGCATCAAGAAGCAGTATCAGACGAACTAGAATGTAGTTCTGTTTTCCTCAAAAAAGCAACTGCAACCACATTTATGCTTTCTAACAAAAAAATATATGCCAGCTGCTTAATGCAGGCACAGTTCTCAGTCAGCACCATCCCTCACTCCCTTCTAATATATCAATGTCACAACATAACAAAAGCCCAAATATTAACCAAAACCCCAAATATTCTCAACAAACCCCATGCAGACCCATTATGTTAACCAACAACCCAGTAAAACCCTACTTTCCATGGCATATGGGTCACCCAGGCCAAAGACCTAGTTTAGGGAATGCAATTAATGAGCAGAAAAGCAATAAAATAAATGCATTTATTTTGTGGATCTCAAACAAAGCTAAATCTGCCTCCAAAACATCTGAATGTAGAGTTGTCCAGCTGTGATGAAGGGGAAGTCATTAAGCCCACAGCCAAGGAACTTCAGCCCTACAAGTCCACTTCTTACTCTCCATACTAGCTAAGAGAGGCTGCACTTACACCTTACTGACGTGGGCCCACTGCCCCTAAATCACTCCATCTCCTGCCCTCTCCACCCCTTAACAACACCTCTGACTGTTGCTGTGTATGCCAACTCCAGTGCATAATCTCCAAGTACCTAATGGGCATTGAGCCAGTAACTACTGTGACTAATTTTGAATTGCAATAAAGTGGCATGTGTCAATGGGTCAACTAACAACAGAACAAATAGGTCTTTGATCTCAGGCTGCTGACTGTTATTCCACGGAAGACATTCTACCCGGAAGAGGAGGAGAAGAAAATAGCATCCAAGTCAGATGGAAAGCACAAAGCCACATAACTTAATAAGGTACAAACAGAGGAAGCTTCATAAGCTTTTTTAAACCTCATTTCTTCAGTGCCTAGATGCAATGTGACTTGTTCAATGAAGTAGATTTGTGCTCATGGAATACTTTGGTTATTGCATTCAGATTGGGGGAGAAAAGCATGAGCAGCAGTGGGAATCTGCTCCCCCTCCAGCCCTCCCCAGGAGAAGGGCATGTCCTCCTGCCCTCCATGCCTGACTTCAGGCTGGTCTTGGGGACAGCCTGGCTTTCCTCATGCAAGCGTGACACAATTAAGTCTTTCTTTCAAACAACTGAACAAAGGAAGATGGGGGTGGAAAGGAAGAAACTCCAAACATATGAACGCTTCATTTTAAATTGAGGAAATTATTCCCATAGCTGAGCAATCACCAAGACCCTTGGATCACCGGAAGATGGGAAAGGGCAATGTCAAACTTGGCACAGACAGAGCAGTTCTTGTTTGCTTCTTACTTGCCAACAAGGTTCAATAGATCCCACAAAGACAGGACATTGCCTCTGCTGCAGAACTAAGTGTTGGGAAATGAGGGTCCAACACTGCATTTTGTTAGAGACTTCCTGAATGACCTGGAAAAGCCATGTCTAATGTCACATTCATCCAGCTGTAAGGAAGAGTGTTTGGTCAGTATGTCACAGAGTCACCAAATTTATCCCTGGCATTTCCAGCTGGCAAATGGTAAAGAGAGGAACAGAGAGACCAGATGACCAGTTTTCAGTGCTCAGCTAAAGGCACATTGAGTTTGATTTTCACAGGTGTCCCTATAGTTAAACTATGTGAGAATTTACTATGCTTAGGGCCATATTGTAAAACACAAACAACAAAAAAGACAATTTGCTGTACACATCCCCCAAAAATACATTAACAGTGAGGAACTGAAATAATTAGGATAGATTGCATGAAAGTCCTTTGTTAATGAAAGACTTTAGGACAAGCATCTCAAGTGGGATTTAAGCCAGATTGACCCCACACTACACAAAGTGGTCCGACCTTGTAAGGGCATTCCAAAGCTATTCTTTCCCAAATCCAGAAGGTGACAGCTTCAATGAAGGTCAATCACTTATCTCCAAACAAATACCCTACTCAAAAAGATCTCATTCCTTCCTTCATACAACACAAAGTGTAACACATAAACCCAAGTGTGACTAGATATTAACAGCATGCATAGCTAAAGAGACAGCATGTATGTGTAAAAGAGCCATCCCTAAATAGCACTATATTAAAAAATTTCTATAGGAGCCAGTCATGCTGCACTGCCTTGAAGGCTCATCTCAAGTATTTGTCTCTGACAGATGCTAAACAGCAGCCTCACCATGACCTGAAACTTCAGGACACACCGCTCAAGTTTAACATGATTCACTGTGGTCATATTGGGATGCCTTTCATGCTTCATCCTTCTCTCTAACTCTGTAGTCAATATAGAAAAAAAGTTCCAGTTTTCTCACTCAGAATTATTTCCTGGAAAACCTGCTTCCCCGTACTGGGCTCAAGAGAGAGTTCATGGCAACAAGTTTCACCAGGCTGAAGTCAAGATCTTAAAATACACAGAACATCAGGTGTCCTAAGACCATAGGTCACCACAATGAGAAGAATCAGGTCTAATCTTAATTTTTTGGACATTCCTTCCACAACTATTTCCATGGGTTTAGTGGCTCTCAGGCTGTTCCTGCATCTAGAGCTCAAGATGCTGTCCTCCATGCTATTATTGGAGAAGTCCTGTCCTGCCTGGCTTGTCAAAATTGCTATACCCAAAGGTAGAAAGAACCCTGTGCCCAAGATAAAAAGCCCTCTTGGATTTGGGGCCAAAAGTCCAGCTCATCTTCTGCACTAAGAAAAAGGCCAGGATGATTTTAATTTCCCTGGTTACCTCTACCCTTTCTACTGCTCTCAGAATCTGCAACATCACCTGCTGACCCTGCTCTCTGTCTCAGCAAGACCAGTGTCCCTGAGGACCCACATTAAAAACTCCTTCATTTTTGGAGTAGGACCTGTGACAGTTTCTCCCCAGGCCATTGCCATGCTGACAATACTCAATTCTTCCCAAAGAAGGTACCAAACACTTTGCCTTTGACTTTCATATTGTGATCAAATCCCTTATCTAAAATGGGCTTTGACATTTCCCTGCCTTAATGCCACTCCCACTCTGGGAAGCCTTCACTATGTGCTATCACTGTCTCTAACTGCAGTACACTGTCATCAAGTAATGCTTTAAAAAAATGTTCATAGTCCTTGATGTTATGGCAAGGCTCACTGATACTTCCCACAAAACTAGGTACAGTATCCAAGTGGGATGGATTAATTCTTGGCCTCCCAGAACACAGCAGTGGGACTTGTGCAGAACTCTAAACCAAAAGGCACAGTAAGTTCTGTGCAGCTAATCTGTGCTGATTCTAGTCTCATAAAGACTCATTAAGAAAAAAAAATATGATGATGATATTCAAGGGTACACAAAACTCAGGGGCTCAGTCATTTTTTTGTGGCATCAGCTTTGGCAAAAAGCCTATAAAAAGCTCTTTGAAGAAATGGGCAACCTCTATATGCACTCCCTTGCTTTTACATCAGATAAGCATTTTCAGTGGGTAAAAAAATTGTTCATATTACTCTTGAATGGCTCCAGTTGAGTTCTAAAGAAAAAAGAAAAAAAAAACAACAAAACAAACAAAGAAAAAAAGTACAAACTTAAAACCAAATGCTCAAACTCAGGAACTCCCCAAGATCACTGGGATATATTTAAAAGTTACACCCCAAGCTTGTTATATTCCATCTAAAATGTTATTCAAAGTATTTTTAAAAAAAAAAAGAAAAGAAAGAAGTCACAAATAGAATTGCTCCCTTAACAGAAGTGCATCCAGTATTTTTATTAGCTATCCTACGAAAAGCTTAAGATATGTTTGCAAGGATAGCCTGGCAGTGTAGCAGCCTTCTTTCATTCAAGACCCTAAAGTAACACTGTCTCAGTGGTTAACAGTGAAAAGACATTTCTGAACAAATCAGCAGTTTTTTTAAGTTATATTACCAGTCCCCAGATTTTCTTCCATCTAAGAGCAGGGTGCCAAGCACAAGCTCTCTCCTTCCAACAACTCCTGTGAACACATCTGCATCAAACAGATGTGCTCTGTTAGATACCAGCAAGATGGACCCTGAACTTTGAAATCTTTATAAGAAAGATACCATGAAGAGACTAAGTTAAGACCACCTGGTTGGCCTGGCAGCAAATGCTTTCATCTCTGCAAAGGTCAGATCCAGAATGCTTCACTGTTTTCTCCTAAAAGCACAAATCAAGGTGAAGGACACTCACCGCACCTGTATCACGTACAATACAAATGACATTTCTTGATTGCACTGTTTGAGGAGAAGAGGGCCCTTCCACATTTCACAGCCTACATCAGGTACAGATTTCCCAGCAGTGTGAAAGGAGATGCTGTCTCCATGCTACCAGTCACATATGTTCCCACAGCAGGCAATGACATGAGGAGTTCAGCTGCCCCTCTTCCCAAAGGATCACAACTATGTCCTCAACATAGAGCCGTGCAGATTTCTCAAGTGTCTTTTGCCTTCGTGAAAGAAGATGCCAAGAGCTGCTGTGAGAGCCCAGCTCAACTGACATTAGAACAGGGCAGCAAGGGTACAGTGCTGAGGTTCTGTCACACCCACACCAGACACCAGGGACTGCTGAGTGTCTGCATCTTGTGAGTCTGGCAGATGAAGCCAGAGTGGGAGAGGCACCTCAGGGTGCTTTTGCTTTTTTTGTTTTGCTGTTTTTTAAAGGGAGAGGGCTCCTTCATACACTAAAGTAGCAACAATTGTTTGCTAAATCCTTAAACATTGTACATGGCAAAGCACGCAGTTCTCCAAGTTATCAACTCAGTCACTTCTGTTCTTCACAGTTTCCAGTTCTCAGATATCCAGATCTGGTTCAAGCTCAGCAGCTTTTATTTTTGACAGCAGTCTCAGAGCTCAGTTACCAGCCTTGGACAAGATGGCTCTGCACAGCTTCATGCTGGAAGGGTGTCGACAGATGCTGAATATATTACAAACAAGTGGGCATGAGCTCTCACTCCCTAAGGAGAAGAAAAAGGCACACTGAGGAAATTTGGTCACTATAAATCAATTGGAGGGGAGGGTCTGTTAAAAGATCCTCAGATTGTTTTTATTCCTGCTGTGCACCATACATTCATCAACATTAAAACAAGTCCATAAAATGACACAGGAATGACAACTTAAAACTGTTGCGAAGTGTTTCAGGGAGAGCATTATGCAGCTAGAAATGGCTCAAAATATCTCTTTATTTGATGAAGTGTGGTGGAAAGAAAAAGTATTTTCACTTTTTTTGTCCAAGAAAGGCAATACCAATCATAGATAACTTTATAGATAGATATAGACAGATATCATAGGTATCTGTATCTATAGATGCCTTTTCATTCATGTCTTTATAGATGTCGCACGGAATGCCTAGGGATTTTGGTACTATCCCATACATAGTTGCTGAAATAACAAGGTTCGTCAATCAGCAGAACTCAGTACCTTTCATTCACAGGAGTGCTGATGGACCAACTCTTCTCTCTCACCCTGGTACTCCATACCAGAAAATCCCAAATCCAGGCAAGCAGGATTGCTGATTACAGCATCAGTGCAGCTGCAAAAGCTTGGTCTGCTTCTATCATCGTTCATCAGATGTGACCTCAAGGCAATAGATCTTTCCTGTTCCAGCTCTGTTTAGAGTGGAATCCCAACCCTGGAGTTTTACTCTTCAGAAGTGCTGCAGTACTAATGCACTATCACACTAACAAGAATGAAACTGGACCATGTGCCAAAGGGCAGAAGGGTTGCAAAGCACACGTAACTGAAAATCCTCAAGTCTCCTACAGATAAAAGATGCAGCTCACTCCACAAATATCAAGTGACAATGGATAATACTGCTAGCACTGCTTACATAAGTGCAGATTCGCCAACTTGAAGAGCAAGGACTAAAAGAAGTGGAAACAGGGAGAAAGGAATGATAAGAAACCCTTTCCAGCAAGTTTTCCCCACCTGTCATAAGCATCCAATTGTTTCTGACCAGGAACACAGAAGCCAGGTAAGTTGGATACAAAGACATGGACTACTAACATGATAGAGCAGTTCTGAGGGAGTTGATGCAACCCAGTCCCTCTACCACAATTGCACATTTGCACCATCATTTTAGACAAAAAATGAGCCAAACCCAGTCTTATAAAGAATGGATGAAATCACTTCTCTTAATGCTGGTGTTGTTCTAAGTTCATGTGGTTTATGCATATGGTTTCTCTGGACACCACTTGAAACTATGCCTTTCTGCCCAAGTAACTGCTAGCACTGCCTGAAGTGACAGGTCAGCTCCCCAGAAACGTGAGGCCAGTAAATTGTTCACGATGTTCACAAAGGGTTGAGGAGTTCCACCAGCATTTATAATACATTTTTCACCATTATGTCAGGGGAACATTGGTGCAAATCCTTCACACATCTAGTGGAGGATATGGAGCGTCAGGGCCTGGTCGAAGAGACAGATATTTCTATTTGGGTTAAACACTTGCTGCCGGACCAGGCCTTGGAGAAGAAAGCATCAGAAGAAAGTCACACTCTTGAGAGAATGAAAGCTTGTCAAAGGTCTATAAAGGAAGGCAAAACCATTCCTGTGAAACAGCCTTCTAAGTGATAGTGACCAAAAGATGCTCTCACTCCAGCACCATTTACCAGTGTCAAGTTATGCATAAGCTCAGGACATTTCTGCCTCAGCCATCACTGGACAAGGATCTCCTCCTCTCTCGCTGTGCTTCAGCACCATTTGCTTGAAGATTCAAAAGAACAGGCTTCCTCATCCTTCAAGGCCAGCCTTGTTCTTTTGGTCTGGCCTCCTGTGGGAGGCAGGAGAATTTCTGTCTTGCAACAAGGTTCATTAAAAGGAGACTCTTCTGAAAGAGTAACAGGGATGCAAGGCAAGAAATGAAATCTCAGCAGTCAACAAAGACCACATGCTATTTCCAGATGGCTTACAGACATACACCCACGAAACATGTCATTAGCTGTGCACAGGTGGGGCTAAGGCTACCAGCCAACTCTTAGTTCAGCTTGCCCAGAAAACCCAAAACCACCCAGTCATACTGACAATTCTAAAGTTATGAATATTTACCACACATTTAATGAGAGCAAACTCAAAGTGCCAAAATGGGTAATAACCTTTCAACACTCCAGTATCTTAAACGAGAATCTATGGCAATTAGTCCATGAAAATCCATGAAGGTTTAACACCTCCCTCTTTCACGGTTTGAAATTCCTGTTACATTTTCATTTGCAGAAGACCTCTCCTGTTTTCCTATCTTATTAAAGTACACACATGCAGACAAACACAAAATCACCATCTAAACTTAGACCCAAGAAGTTAACTCTCCTGTAAATGTCACCAGGTTTAAGCCACGGCTGGGAGGAGAACAAGTTTGTGTTACTGTCAATCAAAAGCCAGGCAGAGACATATTGCTGTATCAAACACCATTGTCAGCTGTCTCCCCCAAAGCAAACGCAGGCTCTATTCTCAGAATCTGCTAGCCCTTGCTGTGGCCATTAATAACCAGGGGAACTGTCAACAGCCTGCAGCTCTCCCTAAGCCCAGCTCCACAGGCCACCACTTGATGTTACAACCTCACTTGGAAAGGCCTGAAATTTCAAGTGGATTCATAGAAAGTGTTTTATATATGAATCAATGAAGCTTCCCCTGCACTGGAGCTACAGCCACCTGAGCACTCCCTGCCTACCACATTACTTATCCTTCTGTTTATCCACTAAAAAGCACCTGTATGTCTACAAACATCACCATTCCTTCAATCCTCTGTCATAACTAAAATGATACAAATATCAGTCAGAACCATAATGGTTGCTAAGACAACCATGTGCCCAGTGATACCCCCTGCCACTCTGTCCTGGCCTCCCTCTTGCTTGAGTTCTTCTGTTCACCATCTTCACATGCTTTTTGTATATATCTGGTACAAATGGCACCAACTCCTGCAAGAAGAGTCAAGCACACAGTTCTCACCCCTCCTGCACAGCTGACTTCGCTCTCAGCACACTTTCAAAAGGTGTTTAAGGGGCCTCTCGGAAATTCAGGGGTCAGAGTCTGGGTTTCTCTGTTCATTCCCACAAAAGTTGTGCAAATCAAAGTCCTTTGCAAACCTCTTGAGCTGTTACAGTGAAGAACCATAAAATTACCGTGCCCAGATAATAAGCAAAAGGGGAAAGATGTAAAGTTACAAGAAGGACAAGTGATCTTGCCAGAAATTATTAACTCAAATTGCATTTTCATTATCAATCCAGTATCTCAGCTTTTAAAATACAACTCCCTTCCCCATCCCTTCACAGTATTTGATAAGCAAAAGCCACACAGTACTTACATAGGTTAATGTTTCTCATTCTAAAAAGATGGGATTAGCTTCACTTCAACATAAGGAAAAGTCCAGAGCAGTTTCATCATGACATACAAACTGATATTTTCAGGGTGATTCTCATTTATTCCTTTGACTTTGTCAATTGTATTGTTGACAGGAGGGTTAAAAGGGAGACAAAAAGATATTCTAGTCTGGATCTGAGCTCACTCCTGCATAGGAGCAAACTCCTGTGCCCTGTGGTCTTGCAGCATAAAGGTCAGCCACGATCACAGGAACAGTTAATAGGAAGGGGAATATCTGGGTTGTTAAAGCACAAACTTTATTTAGCATAGACTTCATTTATTATGAAGATTCACCTACTTTTAATACTATGAACTTTACATCTTCATGCTGGAGCAATCACTAGGAGCTTGCAATCCATAGGTACACAAGTGAAAGCATCCCAGGAATCAGAAAGGAACCTGCACTCCAGAAGGAAATCTCATATAACTTGTAGCTTCAGCTGTGATACCCACTGCCTCCTCAGTCAGGAAGTTCAGCACCTCTGGATTCACCACAGAGATTTCTCTCCCAACAAAAATTTCAAAAACTTCATGGGTTCCCTGCGGGAATTTTTATCTTTTGGAAAAAAAAAAAAAAAAAAAAAGAAAAAAAAGAAAAACCACAACAAAACAACAAAAAACCAACCAAACAGGGGAAAAAAAATATAAACCCATCACTCTTCCAATGTTTTGTGTTTATTAAAGTTGAGAGTTCCCACAGAAAACACTTGTCACTGAAGACCTGATTTTGTCAGTTTTCAGCCACAACATTCGTCATGATAATGAAAATGTCTTCATACCAACCCAGATA
Source organism: Cettia cetti (assembly GCA_013401135.1). Taxonomy (NCBI): domain Eukaryota; kingdom Metazoa; phylum Chordata; class Aves; order Passeriformes; family Sylviidae; genus Cettia; species Cettia cetti. The sequence continues at coordinate 17,849 of VZUI01044605.1, read as the reverse complement.
CAGAAGATTAAAGACCACCTGGCTTGTACTGTGAGTCATTTGGTGCTAATCTTGTTATACAGGCTAACAATAAAATCATGAGTGTCTGGAGCCCCAAGGCCTCACTGACCTTCTGTGGTTAAAGCACTTATTCCACTGGTAGCAGCACTCACAAAGGAAGGCTGGAACTGCACCTAGTTGCTTTTATCTCCTCTTACCCAAGAGTTTATTTGTAAAGGGTTACCAGGAGCCAGCAAGTCCAGCTACAACTCAAGCTGTCTCTGAATCACAGCAAGCCTCTTTAACCACATCACTCCTGTTTTAGATCTCATGCACATTCACTACTGCCCACCTTTGGTTATGCCACCACCAACTGCACAGCTTTGTAAAGTCCCCTCTAATACTCAACATGGGCTACAAGAACACTATCATGCCACCTTTATGTCTAAAGTCACAAAATCTTCTATGCCAAGATTTCTGTATTTCACAAACTTTTTCTGGATTCCCTTTGCAGTACCAAGAGCCAGTCCCTTGAAGTGCCACCTTACACATTTTAAGTCACACACAGAGAACAGAGAAGCACCTGCCAGTATCTAAGAGCATTGACATCCTCTTACATTAAATTCCACATGCAACATGTTGAACTGACATGCAATAGACACCCCTTGCGCTACACTGGATGACCAGGAAGGATTCAAGTGCACAATATACTTAAGAAGTTGGACCAAAGAACCTCCTAACACATGTCTAGTCCTGGACTCACTCTGCAGCAGTACAGACAAGTATGTCCAGCCTTGCAGCAACTCTGCCTTCAGAATAAAGTGGCCAGACTCCTTTTCTGTTCAGCGCTGGCCGTGCAATGCTGCTGTAAGACTCAATGGCACTTTAAAAAAGACACAAAGAGCTGACTGCACACACTGGAACAAGAGCAAACTCAGCATAGTATACTTTCTAACTCACACTTTGATGCATTACAACCCTGTCTAGTAACCAGTCAGGCTGTGTTCTGAGTTTTACTGCCAGCACAGGTCACCACCACAGTGACAAAAGCACCAAGCTGTGACCTTCAGGTAGATTTGCCACTGTAGGAGCTTTTAAATGCCAACACTCATTCTGCTACACAAAATTTACCATGAAAGCCAGATAAAAAGAAGGGACCAAACAAGCTTTTGTACTTCTGTCCCACAGGATACATTTGGATGCTTTGTTACAACAAATAGGGCAAGCTACCTATTCTAAAACCTGCCTCATTTAAACATTAACTGTCTCCAGACAGTCATGTACAACTTTGTGTAATGATCAGTCTCTCAAACAGCTTTTTGAAAGGCTTGTCTCTGGAACAGAGCCATGTTTGAATCTTTACTACAAAGTCAACATCTAAAGCATTTTTATTCCAGATAATTACATGCAAGTAATTTTGCCCTTCTTAATTCCACACATGAAATACAACAGAGGCCTTTTCCATTTGCCCAGTTCCTTGCAGTGAATTTCTTCCATAGGTAACCTAAGATCAGCTTTTGCTTTGACATAGATCCCCCTTACCCAGGTGGTTCCCCAGCCTGCTTCTGCTCTTGCTGCTGCTGAAGTCAGGGAAGAGCAAGAACGAGCAAAAGAAGGGAACTAAGATTTCAGTGACTGGAGTGATTGAAGGTTTTGTTCACCTACTCAGAAAATGAAATTCCTGCAGAACAAACCCTGCAGAGGAGAATCTATACCTATGCCCAAGGGGAAGAGGAAGGGCAAGGGCTCAATACATGAAATAAGGCAGAAACCACAACAGATGATCTGGCACTGTAGGAAGCATCAAAAAGCAGCCACAGATGACACATGGGAACTGCTACAGAAGTTACTACTTCTCTGATTATCCATGAAAGTAATTGTCAGTCAGAAGGTGAAATGAACAGTGACAGCCAGGCAAACACAGGCATCAACAAACAACCTCCACCATAAATTACCAAAAATCATCCTTGTCAGAAGAGACAAAGGGATCAACAAGGGAGGCACTCAGTGCAAAGCCATCTCACCACTCTGGGAGCTAGACCTGAGCAGGCAATTTTGCTTTGCTCATGTTTGGAGGGGAGTGCCCAGCTCTCACCAACACACTGTGCTTCTTGTGGCTCAACACAGCATGAGTGGGGGTTGCCAGGGTTTAATTAAAAAGTACCCCAAGATTACAAAGGACACATGAAAGGTACACTATCATCCATCCAACTTCTTCAGAATGGGGAGAAAACCCCATTGAGTTTTCAGATCTTTGCCAGAAACAACTCTGTTACAACAGCACAGGATCCCAGATACAGGAGACCGTGTTAGGAAAAAAATGTCTGAGCTCACTCTGCAACAGTCATGCTAGATTGTGGGATGGTGGTTCAACTTTTTTTTTTTTTTTTCCCAACTGTAAACAGCACAGAGAGTTAGACAGCAAGGCCAGAAGATACTGGGTTGAAATACAGATCTGGCAATAAACACAAAAGAATGTCGCGTGATTTTCAGCATGTGGTCTGCAGACTTCAAGGCCAATGAAGAGCAACTATGGAAAGCGAGCTGTATGTCTGGCATTTAAAGAGAAGGCCAAATCCCTGGAAAACAAAATTAAAGTCCCATGACCCAAGAAAAGGTTTGAAGCACTACTCTAGTTCATCTAGAACATGGATGAGACTCTTTTCATGAGGTACATTCCTCTCCATGGTTTTAAGGGAACCTCCTTCAATACCACTGACACATTCACATATAACTCAGTTATAGGAATGGAAAACACCCCCTTCACCTTAGACACAACTCACAGTCTTCCAGGTCTAACCCCTCCAACAGGAGCCAGTACCTGATGTGTCTGATAAAAGAACAAGCACCTCATTAAGACTAACACAACACAATCTACTCAAATTATGACTGAAGACTTAAACCTGGAGTCAGTGGGGTATGAAACAAAATAATAGCGATAAGCTTTCTTGCAAAAAACCTTATAAAGGCTTTTCTTTTTTCTGTAATTCCCAAGCAGAAGTAAGGGGAACTAAGTAATATCTCTTCCTTGGTCTTTAAACACACAGCCATGCCAGGCCTGCCAGCACAGCTGTCCTAAGCCTTTCAGCACAGTCACACCAGCCTCCTGGGCAGCTCCTACACACTAATTTTGGCTCAGCATGGTTTTAATAAAAATGAGTCATGACAGCAACCAGCAAGTGTTCCGTGGCTGTGGCTATCCACACCGGTAGCTCAGGAAAGCAAAAATGGCACGTGCTCACATCTCTGTGCCTCCACACCCATGGGGAAAGTGCCATCACCTAAATACTTCTGCTGTCACCTGCAAGATTGAGGGTAGGAATTGAGGCTGCTGTCAGCAGCTGCTCCATTCCCCACCACACTGGACAATGCTGCAGATATCTGATGGGCAGGAAATGCTGTTTCAAAGATTAAACATGAGCTTTTGAGTTCTCACTGGCAAGAGAGGTGCTCTGCTGATTCTCTTCCTCATCAGTCATGGGCACAGAACAAAACCTCCCTGATGGATCCTATCCTGCCACAGGTTTCACTTCCCACTCCTTAAACAGCTCTGTGTGACCACAGCCAAGCAAGGACAGGAACTGGAATGCTCCCATGGAGGGGAACAGAAACCTGAGAAGGGAGGAGAACTTCTCTTAACAGGTGGGTATTCCCCAGCTCCTTCGGGAGTCCCAAGCTGCTCCTCCAACACCTCTCCCCACCAACCACCATACCTCAGTTTCAGTGATGTGCAGCCTGCAGAGTTTCAATGATGTTAAATGCTAGTACAGAACAAAGACAGGGCTTAGAAAAAACAAAACCCCAAAACAAACACACAACTGAGATTAGCTGCATAAAGTATCTTTAAGAGTGAAAGTAGAAGAGAACAGGGAACAATGTCTGTCACTGTCGATTCACTGTTTGTTACCTGCACCTGGCCACAGTCACATTCACCCAATATTTAGCTTCCTCCAAGTGCAAACCTCGACCTCACTCTTGCCTTTTCTCCTCTTCCTCTCCCAGAGTATGACAATAGGAAACACTCTCTGGTCGGTGTGGTGACTGCAAGCTGTGAATCCCAGGAGGCTCTCAAATCGCACTGGAATCGCTGCGTGATGCCCCAGCAAGAGGCAAGTGCCGAGAAGCACGTCCATGCCCCGGGCTGCAGCTCCCAACAAAAGGAGCCTTTGTCCCCTGGTGGCTTTCGCACGCCTGTGCCAGAATCAACAGGGATAGATTCCAGCAGCGCTAGGAAACAGGATGGGGCAGGAAAGAATAGGCTGGGCTGTTCCCACCTTCTGCGCACCTCTGACTTGCACTGCGGGGGGCTGCACATCAAAGGGCCCTGGCTTTTAACAAGAGTACCATCCTAAAAACCTTCAGGCACTGGATATGAGACATGGGATCCATCTTCTGTGGAGAGCTTAAATACACAAATCATTCAAAAGTACTGCCACCTAATCACTTCCAGGAGACCTGATGGTAGCAGTTTCCAGAGCAAAGTTCTGCTTTAATTCACCTCCTGCAAGAAACAACGGGACCTTCCTTTGAAGTACATTCTCCAGCACAGATGGATACAGCATCCCCTCCACCCTCATTTCCAGAATGGAACTATCCTGCTCAGGGGATGGAGAGAAAATCTGCTTTGGACTGGAGAAATTCCCGAAGCACAGAGGAGTCTTTGAAGAGGCCACAGTTTCATGAATACTTAAAAGCTTTCCCAAGAAGGCCACTGAAAAAGCCTAATTTCCCACTCTCTCTCCTGCCTCTGCATCACTATCCCTTCTTGTGCTCACCCAAGAATGCAGGGGCTAAATCCTGAAACAGGATTGAGAAACAAACCTCAGTTAAAAATAGCAATACAGGTTGGGTTGAAAGCAACCAATGGTTTCTGAGGTCCCAGTCTGGCTCACAAGGGGTGGAATTGATTTTCCAAGTAGCACTGCTGCACTTAGGCCCTCTTAAATTGTTGAGCCATTGTTTTCACTAAGTTACAGCAGTGAGGGTGGATTTTGGTCTAAAGGACTAGAAAGGATGTGCTATTTCAGCAGAATGTCTCCTGTTTCTATCAATCTGGAAAACATCAAGCTTTAGACTTGCTAAACTTGTATTTCAACACTAAAAATTTTCCCACCCATTCCTAAAGAGGGAGAATCACTGCCAAGCCTCTTTCAAGATAAGACGCTGAATCCTGGTCTCAGCATTTTAATTTTTTTTTTTTTAACTCTTAATTATACAAGGGAGATGCAGATAAGTCAGCCACAATTTTGAGACAAACCCGTTCAAATTTAGAGGTTTAGGAACTAGTTTTACTAGTTTATTGACTGAAAACTTAAGCTTTGCTCACCAAGAGTAACTTCCAAACCTCAGTATTTACACACCTTCTATAACACTTGAAGTTCTCACTAAGATTCAAGTGTTAAAAAAGTGTCAATCTACTGTTCTAAGCCACACAGACTATGACCCAGTATTACGGAGATAAAACTGTAATGGCAAAGCTCCAAACCAACTTTACCACATATATTCACAGTTCATGTAACTTCTGGGGTAGGTTTGCTGTCCACTCAGGACAAACCTTCCAAGAAGCTGAGCACTGGGTTTCTGAGACTTCATTACTATCAAATTTTTAGAGAGATACCATCTACACTATTAAAAAATTGTTTTATATCTAAACTGTTTTTAAAATTATGTAGCTTTTTGAGACAGTTTCTCAGGCTGATGAGACCATTCTGCAATTGTGGTAGCTACTCTCAGGATCAACTCCAGAAAGCAGTTAAGAGCTTAAAACCACCTTATATTTCCCAAATCACTAATAAAGCTTTTGAATGAAAGAAGAGCCAATGCACCTTGGTAATGTTATTTCCTTAGTAAGAGCCAGAGCCCTATTATTAAATGCAGGCAAGGATCAAAGAGGCAGTTTCCTCTGGATTCTGGTCTGATTGCACAGCTGCCACAGGAAAAGGCTAAAGATGATGGGAAGAGAAAGAAAAAAATAGAACAAGGACAATCTAGAACAACAACTAAATAGATATTACTGTGGAACACCACAGATCCTGAGCAAGAAGCCTTAACTTGGAAGAGGAAGGACTGCCTGTGTTTTGGCTGGTCTATGATTAGAGTACAGAAAGCTCTGAAGAGTTGTTTGATGTGACAGCTTCAGGTTTTCCAAGTGGAAAACACAGTCAAAGCAGGGGCACTCCTTCTAGCACCAAAAAGGAGCTGGGATCACAGACAGAACCAGGCTCCCAGGGTTTCCCTTGAATCTCTCTGGGGAAAGCCCTTCTCAGTAGCTGAGGAGGGTACCTGGGCCTTAAGCACTTGGCTGTCTGCCAGGTATGGAGAAGGCTGGGGATTACCATGAGCGATTGAATGGAAGGTGGGATTGGAAGCAGGAATTTAAACGATGCACAGCTGATGCTATCTAGGCCTTAGGTGCTTTGCTAAGCAGATGAAAGTCAGAAATAAATCAGCACAATCAGAGCTGATCACCAGTTTCTTGTGAAGGGGAGGATCCAGCTGCAGCTATTTTTTCCACATGCACCTGCAGGCAAGCATAAAATGCTTCCACATCTTCCTCTGAAACAAACACAGAACCTTCTTCTGTATCAAAAGAAACAAGCACACCACACAACAGCACTGGTACTGCCCCAGTGCAAGCACAAAATACTTTCTTTCTCATCTGACTTCAGAGCAGGGAATGACGCATGAACCAGCGATGCTCACTGAAAGCAGGGAGTCTGTCTCTGCCAATCTTCACCAGCACAGACAACACAAACTCAGTGCATTTCTGCTACAGAGAGCATGGCAGTCTCACCCACATCACTGCAGCACTGCCAGGAGGACAGCAGGTTACGTGCAAAGGCTTGGTACACATGTATGTTCAAAGACTCTTTCACCCCAACACAGAACCACTTCATATTCATTATTTGAAGATGTCAGAATGAGACCTCTAGAGAACAAGCAACATGGCCATAGCTGTACAAGGAGTAAGCACCAGTGGTAAAAAACAACCCTAAACTACATGTATGTCAATAATAAAGAGAAACATTTATTACAGAAGGAATGGAGAAACCGTCACAGTTCCCCTCAAACCCAGCAAAATCAGCACTGAAAAACTGCCTCTCTCACAGAGGCACTGCTTAGTTTTGTACAAACCAGGATGTCCTTCTGCACCATTACATTTCTACCACAGTGGGGTGAGTATTCTCAATAGCCTCTGAGGAAGCACAATATAAAAAATCAGGTGCTTAATTTCACAACTCCAAGCATGTTCCCTTACTACTGCTGGGGCCATTTTGTATGGTAGCACTACATTCTTGCAAGGTAAGATTTCTGACCGGTAGACAAGTCCAGCTGGCTTCTTCAGCTTCTGCTGAAGGCAATAAAAATGTTGATTATGTTCATGGTTCTCTTTCAGCCTTCTGGGTTTTAAACACTGGGTAATGGTGAGGGCAGGACAAAAAACTACTTCTGCAACCTTGAGTCAGCTTTGCATAGTCTACATCGCAGCCACACAGGGTTTTTTCCTTCTAAACAGAAAGGACATCAAGTTAAAAAAAAAAAAAAAGTGAAAACCAGTCTAAAGGGTTCAAAAGAACATTCCCAAATGGTCATTCTCAAAGTGAGATTTACTGCTTGGGAAGACAGGATTGAAGCATCCAGGATGCAGAGATATTGGTCCCAAGATAACACAGGTAAATAAACACAGCTACTCCAACCTTTCTCTTTCTTTCCTACATCCACATGCTACTAGCAAAAACTAGTTCTGAAGCCCAAAGAAACGAGTTGCACCAGCGCAACACGCCCCAAGGACAAAGCACAAGGACAGGGGAACTGACTGACCTCACATCATCTCCTCTCCCCTCTTCTCACCCTGGTAAGACCCTCCCAGAGCAGTCACAAGCGACTGAACAGAGGATATCCTGACTTGTACCTTTTTTTTCTTTACAAAAATGGCAAAACCAATCCAAGCATGACTGACAGCTAGAAGGAACACTAGGGAGAATAACAGCAACAAACAGAAAGCAGATCAATGGACTTTAGTAAGGAAGCCCTAGAGCCAGACAGCAAAGGCAGCAGAAGCACTATACATGAGATTTCATTGCTCAGCCTGTCACCACGGAAACAGATTCTGTTTTAATACATTTTCGTCATGTTTCCAACCACTTGTTGGAATAAGTATATAAGCATATCCCTGTTTATCCTGGCCACAGTTTCAGGAGAACACACTAAAAATCTGTCTGGGTTGGTACATGCACATGGGGTTAGAGTAGTGAGCCTACCATGATTACTGGAGACAGTATCCCGTAAATAAAAATATAATCAGAAGGTTATTATAGTCAGAAAACTAAGGGAGGCAGCAGCAGGAGGAAGAAATTAAAGAAGAGCTTGTTGTCTCAACACACACATTCTTTTCCACATTTTAATCTCTCACCATCCAGAGACACCTTACAGATGGGTGCTTTAAGCATGGCACAGGAGTCTGCACATCTTTCAGACCCCAGGCTTCCCCTTTTTGCATCTTCCCTAACAGCATCACCACAAAAAATCTTAGGGATGAGAGGGAGGAACCTCAGAGGGGACAGGTCAGGGAGGGAACAGGAAGGACTTGGGACTTATGCATAGCACAACCCTACAGTAACAGACCAGAGCAAATGAACAATGCTCTCTGCTTGAACAGCCTTCCCTCCAACTCTAACCCTACTTTTTCAAAAAAAGAAAGGAGCATCACTCAAGTCTTTTGATTTTCCATATGGGAGGGAGCTGATGTTTACATTATAAAGACAATGTCTTAGTGCCACAGACCCACCAACAGCTCAAGGAAGAACAGAGAAGGAAGCAGGTTCCAAACATGACAAATTCACCTCTGAAAACAAGTACTTGTTTCATCTCATAAGGAAAAAAAAAAATGTTTTTCTTTCTGTTCTCCATTCCATGAAACAAGGAATTAGTCATCCCTTAAAAAGGACACCTGGTTCCTCAGCATCGGGAGACTGAAAATGCATAAATAGTTCATTTTTTTCTGGCCCCTTCAACCCTTGCCACTACTCGTTCTGGCTAAAAATATCCATCAAGGCTTTTGATGCCCTTCCATGCCTACAGCATGACTGGCTCTGGGCCCAAACCATCCCTGGGCTCGAAGAACGTGCTGCAGGGATCCTCCCTCAACAGAGAGGGCAGCTGTCCCTTTCCTTCCCACTGCCCATCACTGCAGGCTGGCAGGCAGACATTGCAGGCTCTCAAGAGGGCTTTATTTCCAAGGCCTGCCACTCCACTGTCCCATCCTGGTTTTCATTCACAGCTCCATTCATGATGGGGAAACCTTAACTCACCCAGGCAACCAAATTGTGTTGCTGTTCCTTGCTGGCTGTGGGGCCCAGCACCTGTGTCTGCAGGGCTGTGAGGACAGGCACGGGGACACTGCACAGCAGCCTCTGCCTAGGGCAGCAGTGGTGTTAAGAACCTGTTCAGAGCAGGACTCAGCCCCCACCAACACCTGCTGCAGAAAAACAAGGCAGAACATCACACTCCAGGGATTTCTTTGGCAATCCCTTTCTTCCCTGTCCTTCTAAAGTAGCCCTTTTTTAGATAAGAGCTGGCACTAGCACCATTTCCCCTAAAGGAAAAAGCCTCATTTCTTCCCCTGGAAGCCCCACTCCATCCCTCACTCTCTCCTGTTCCTCATTACCTTGGTGCAGCTGGACCCTCTTTTTCTATTCAGTTCCCTAAAACACATTTGTTCCTTTTACACAATCAGATCTTCTCCTGTGATAAGGAGAACATTTCCATTCCCTCCCTCAAGCAGCCTGTGCAACTCCTAACACAGTGTGCTGCTCTCAGACCTTGAACATCAAAATGTTTCTGATGGCCAGATCACTCCTTCAGCCCCTTCTGCCACAGGGCCCCCCCTGCCCACCACAGACACAGGCAGCTCCTCACCAAGCCTGCCCACCCATGGATGGCAGAGATCCATGGCTGTGCAGCATCCAACTGCCTCCATCTGAGATCCCAGGGTGCCACCAGGTAGGACTCTGCTCCATACACCATAGGACAGGGCTTGAGCTAGGAAACAGAGGTTTTTAGAGCATTTCCAGTTTAGCTTCCAAGATTTGGCAGGACAGAAGGATCTTTTAATTTTCTCCTGTTTTTTTTTTTTTCCAGAAAACTTTACTGGGTGCCTCAAGCATCACCACAACTCACTACTGACAGTTTTAATGACCCAGCTTCCCATACAAGCATCTTACTATTTGTCTCCTTAAGTTCTTCAAGGCAGAGCAGTTCCCCAGAGCTGCTTCTTTGGTTGACTTTTTCCCAAGCAGACTGCACTGTTTTGCTAACAAGTCTGCCAGCTCAAATTCACCTCCTGAGCACCTCTCCCTTCTTTCCTTCCTCAAGTATCCATTAACTCCCATTAATCTACCCTCCTGGATAATCAGAGTAATGCTCTTTAAACACGTAACACAGGGGAAAGCCACTCTGTCTGCAAGTCATGTTAGAGGGCATGGTGACCCTGCAGGTAATGTGATTGGGAATATTATGCTCCAGAGCCTCCAAATAATCCATTTATGGAGAGGGGTCCCCAGAACAGGCCATGAGTACTGCAGAAAAGGTACTTTTGCTGAGTCTCCTGGCATACTCAAATACACCTGGCTAGACAGCAACTTACTGCAGTCCTAAATCAGAGTGTTTCCTCCACTCCTCCAACCACCCTGGACAACATCTCACTAATTTAAGAGTGACATTTGATGAATCATTTTTATCTGTGTGAAAGCAAACCATCTTGGTAAGAGCTAGCAGGACGATTTTCCCTTCCTTTTCTGGTAAACTGTCCAGGTCATTAGCATCCATACTATACAGTAGTTGTCACAAAGTCAGTGCATTGGAACACCAGAAGGGAAGACACTAGGACTCTTCACCATCACATCTACTTTTCTGACTCCCAGGTAGCACTGACCTTGGAGCAGGAACTGAAAAGGAGGTTTTGGCACCCATTGCAGGAGAAACCAAACTGGTGCACCATGAACCAGCAGAAATGGAAAGCTGCTGTTAGCACCTACCAAATACCTTGAAATTAAGGTGGCAAGGAACTGTAACATTTAATTCTCTCTTTTGTCCCATGAAAAGAGCCAGTCAGACTTCACTAATTGGTGCAGCTGTATCCTCATCCCTCATTCTCCCCTCTGTGCAGTAAGTCACAGGCAGCTCACCATGTGCATGAATGGGCTGGAAGAGGGGCAGGTTTTTCACCAATTTCTGCCAGCCTGAGGAGCTCAGACTCAGTGAATTCAACAATCAAGGTTAAAGACAAAGTTTTTCATCCAACAGTAAAAATTGATTTTTGCTGCCACTTAACATTAAAAACAAAATTAATTAGGTTAGGACTCTAACATTAAGGATGTGGCTTCTTACATAAAAATCCCTCAATTGACTTTCAAAAATGACTGGGATGTAGCACTAACCTCTGAAACTGCTCTAACAACAACAAAAAGGCCAGTAAAAGTGGGAGACTGGCCCAACAGCACCGCAACAAAAAGCCAGCCTTGGAAATAGGTGAACAGTAGTTGTTTGACCTAAACTGAAATCTGAATAGAAGCAAAGTTCTATCTTTAAAGTCTGTATTCACTGTTGTAAGAGAAAATTAATGCACCTTCTACATGTCTAATATCAGCTTTTATAAGGATCACTTTTCTCTAGAAAAAGCCATTCTGGCAGTTTAGGAAAACACAAGAACAGATCTCCAGGATGCAAGAGTTATTTTCCCCAAAGCAATCTACAGCATGTTTACAGAAAGATACAAATAAATCCCCGGTTCTCCGGATGTTTTGCAAGCACTTTGCACATGGCCAATGAGTTAAGATGAAAGGTTCTTTTACCCACATAACCACAGGCTCAAACCAAGCATCTCCTCTCCCACAGAGGGCACTTAGAAACAAGACAGGCCTTGAGATGTTGAACCGGCTGGGGCCCCCGGTGTGCATCTAGCACTGACACAGATCCTGACATTCTGGAATTTAAGATTTTAGTCTCTTCACTATGTTCAAGATTTTAGGTTGTTTCTCTCTGCCTCCTCACCCACAGTTTTTGCAGTTTGGCTCCTATCATCAGTCAAGTCTAAATTAAGTGATGCTACAGCAGGAGTGGTGCTGTGACAGACAGCACCGAGAAGCAATTCCTTTCTCCCTGGCAGGATGCTTGGTCTCTGCAGACACCCTGTGCTACACTCACACCTTTGCAATGCAGTTCAGTGCCTGCCAACCCCGAGGCCATCCAAGCACCTTCAAAAGCAGGTTTCTTTTAAAGGCTCCTCCTACGTTAGTTGATTTATCTTGTTATGTTACACCTCTCTCTTTTCTCTAGGTCATTTTGCATTATGCCTACCCTGCAGGTACAGCCCAAGCACTGTGTTAGTACTCTAGCATGAATTCAAGGGTTGGTTCTCAGTTATAACCAACATTATAAAACAAACTGAAACAAGAATTTTTCTTTTTTCTTTCTTTAATATATCTGTATTACCACCCCCAACCATCCTCAAATATTCCACTGATACATCTGTCATCATTAGACCTCCAGGTCTAACTCACTGTGTTATTTAGTGGGTTTTTTTCTCCCTTCTAAAAATGCATGAGATTGCCTTGCTAAATAAAAAGCTTATAAGGAAAAAATAATAGGTTTTAGTTATTTTTTTTCTTTACAGATTTTAGCAGTTAAAAAGAAAGCATAGATATTTCCCCCTTCTATCCTTTATTCTTCACCCCCCCCCCCCCCCCCCCCCCCCCCCCCATTTATTTTTATGGACATGAAAATGTCCTGCTTTTTCACCACCCAAGCTTTTGAGAATAAAAACAAATCCTGGCAAACGTGATTTAAACTTGACTTCCAATTTTTTCCTCATGTATTCTATAGCCTTCAGTCGGGTTTCAGAGAGTCAAAATACAAGCTAATGAGAACATAAAATTAAGAAGCTGGGTGCTAGCTACAGGTCTAGTTAAGCTGAGCTGGGACAGAGGCCAAGGCACCAGCTCAGGCACCATCCCACTGCCCTGTGGTCCTATAGAATTGCTAGTCTTTTCCCTGTTCCCATACTTTTTGCTGCCCTCTAGTCCCTCATCCAGAATTTACCATCAAATCTACCTATGAGAGGAGAGACTTGAAAGAAAAACAAGTAAAGCAGCACAACCAGAGGGCTGATAATGGAGCAGCAGAATGCAGAATAGAGGAGGAAAAAGGTGCAGCTAGAAATGACACATCTCAGTGGTAGTGGCGGTTTAAGAGTGAAACAGCTGTCCTGGCAGGAGTTGCTGGGTCAGTTTAAACTTCAGTCTGTAAAGACAAGACTTTATCTAAGGGGATGGAGACACAAAGAAAGTGCTCCAGCAGCAGCTGCATAGAGCAGAAGACAGGGCCGCAAGATAACCATTCAGAAGTGGTCACTTCTCCCACCAGAACAAACCTGATGCCAGAAGCAGGCACCTGCCTCAAGAAGTGTGGGAGATTAAGAATCTTAAGAGCTTAAGACAGAGCTTTCAGACTTTGAATGCTTTAATCTTGACACCTTAAGCAGATGGCCCAATTCCTGAGGTGCTGAAAACACAGCTTCACCAGGAGAGACACAGGCTCTGTTAGGGTCAGCCTCAGTCTGTCAAGTCAGGGGTGCCAAACTGCACACAGGTACCACTCTACCATTACTCTGCCACATAACTGCCCCAGAGACAGACCACTGACCTCCCAGCTCTCAGGTGTGCTGCTGACACCTGGCCATCTTAGCCATATGTATGCCTAATTCATAACTTTGGGGAAATTTTTTTCCTACTTGGTTTGGTTTTATTCAAAGCAGGTGGCTAAAAACACTGCATTCCTGAGCTCATGCTATTCAAAAATGCAGAAATTGTAGAGAACATGTATCTATCAATAGCCTGAAAAGAAAGGAGGAGGAAATTTCAGTCTCCAGAAAGCGGTAAATTTCCACCCTCCCTTCTGTCTGCCCTAGCCTTAAGCAGGCACCAAACAGAGGCCAAAAAAAGTGGCACCACTGTGGAGCTAGATAGTCACTACATCATAGCTCTGTTGCTAATAAAGCCAAATGGCATCATTTAATTCAGTTGGCATCAATGTGACATTCCAGGCAACAGGACTTTAACAACATCAATGTCTATTACTTGGGTAGGCATTTAACATAGCTTAATTAAACCCTATCTATAGCCAACAGTAACAAGAGGAATAGATAGTATAAATAGCGTTGTTTGTACAAATTCCCCTTCTCAATTCCTCTGCCTCCTCCTCTGCAACACTCATTTTAAATGCTGATACTTTTGCAAGAAGTATTTTTATTTTTACACAGGCCCTGATGCAAAATGAAGCAACCAAATCAGGAAAAAACTTAAAAGGCATTTGAGGTCATGACTGAGCTGGAGAAGGAGATAAAGGAGCAGGTGCATGCTGGGAGGGAGAGGGGCCAAAGAGCTCTTACAGGGCAAAAATGCTAGAGGGGACCCCAGCAGGGACAGGCTGGGTGCAGAGCCCTAAAGAGGCCAGTAAAGCTCCTTCACAGGTTCACAACGACCTTGCTGAACAACAATGAGAGTTTCTCAAATGCAGGACCAGATTTGGAACACGTGGCATGCACAATGGGGCAAAGGAAAGACAGGGGCATTTGGGTCAGCTATTGGAATTCCCTGAGCTGGAAGGCAATAGCTGCAAGGGATCAACCAGGGGGATGTAGGAACAGTGCCCTCCAGGGCCAGGTTGAGTTACAGAATGTGATTTGTCCCATCAAAGTGTGAACAAATGGATCAACAGATGATCAGCTCTTGGCTCTTCCCTAGCAGCTTTTGACCAGCTCTTCTCCTTTTCACCCAAGAAGGCTGCTTTTCCTTCAGCAGAGCTGAAGGGCAAGGAACAGCAAATTAAAGAGCCAGGCTTATAGGGTGAGTCCTCTGGCTGTGAATGAGTTTTAAGTCCATCTTCTTTGCCAGAGTACTCATTAAGAATCTGGGCCACACTGGTTTCGGAGAGGAAATCACCATGAAGTGCTCCCCAAGGAGCCTCCTCAAAAATTAAGGCCTCAGCTGGCAACTTGGGACTGCCAGCTCAGAAGACATTCCAGCTACAACACCCCAGGCTCTAAGTCACCTTCATCCAGAATGACAAAGCAGCTCTTTTCACCTACTATATCCACAGCTTCATGGCAAGGGCATCCAGCCCTGATAATGCACACTTCCTCCCTGAATTATTTATGGCCACCAAGGGTCATGGAATAAGGAGAGCAAAAACCTTCAGCTTGGCAAAAAGTTCTAGTCTGGCAACTGACTCTGATATCCATTCACAGAGAAGTCCCAGACCATGAGCAATTGGGTGCAGCACCTCATTCCAGAGCTCTATGATTGATGGATCACGTCACCCCTCTGACCTTCTGACGCCCACCACAGTCAGGTCTCCAAGCCTGACTCCCCCAGCCCTGCACATAAACTGTTCTTCCTCTCCAAAGAAAGTCTTTTTCCACTTTCTTCAGCTATTTTCACAAAAAATTTACTGTTCAAAAAACTTCTGAAAAAAGTATCTGAAAACCCTTTTAAGCCTTTTGGAATATACTTTTACTGAAACAAACCAGAATTACCTTTATTAACTGAGACTGTCCAATATTTACATTGGAATTGTTTAAGAATAGGGAATGGCCTTTTTTGGCAATACATAACGCAATCACACTGCAGATACTAACAAATAATCATACTGACTGCATGTAGGATGTAGGAGACATTATCAGAGTGAGCACATCCTTGTAATAGCTCAAGTTTATTAACACACAGTTAAGCTTGGCCTTTCAAAATGGCTGTCCAGTCTAAACAGAGAAAAAGAGAAAAATCCCTAGTATTCTACTGCAGAGGTTGGTTCAATACACTGAAGAATAGCCATTTCACTCCCCTGCTGAGGAAACTGTACCTTGAGGAGGGTTTCAGTACAGAACCCAAGTATATTTCTCTGTCTGAATGATTTTATACTCTCCTTGAGTGCTGTTCCTCTTATGGAAGCTGCCATCTCTCTCAACAGAATTTTTTCAAAAACATATTTTCAAGCAGCCTTTGAAATATGCAGTCCCTCAGTACAATAACTCAAAACCCCTTTTGTGTTTCATGTATCAGACTCAACACTTGGACCAAGGGGTCATGTTGCACCCACAGTGGGGAAAGAGAGTAGCTCTCCAAGACAACACTTTATTGCCTGAAAACTCAAAATTAATGAGCTGAACATTCAAATTCCCAGAAATTAATTTCCTGCATTTTTTAAAAACATACCCTTTTTTTTCCCCTCAAGGTTTTGCCCATTTTTTCCCCAATGACTGAAGAAGCAGGAATGGAAATAAGGTTGGTCCTTCCACACTCAAGACTCATAAGCTGGCAGGAGCAAGACTTAAGAAGTTATAACAATTTACAGGAATGGTTAACCTCACCTACAAGGGTACTGCAGAGCTATAAGACCAGCATATCTGTTAAATAAAAAGATGTAGAGATCTACATTTTCTTCAAATGTCAATTTTTATATCTCCTTGGTTTAAGTTTACATCTGTTGCTGGCACCATTCCAAGTAAATCCAAAGGAAACAATTGCTATTTCATTCTGCAAATACCATTCAACTCAGTTCTGAGTTTGTTAAGTCACACATTGTTTCTGGCCTGAAAAAATGTGCAATCAAGCCAAGTAGTACAAAGGAAAAAAAAGCAAAAGTATAAACACTTTTAGCTGTGTTTTCAAACACTGTAGTTTCTGTACCATTGAAGTTCCCCTTTAATCCCTGCTGGCAAACAAGCATTCAGCTCTGTCTAATACAGTTCCAAAGCAGAGTCTTAGCAATTGCCCAGTGAAAAATGTTTCTTCTTCAGCTGCATCAACCTCTAATCTCCCTCCTGAAGAGCTATCTTCAAAACAACTGAGAAACTAATGTGGCTCTTAAAATCCAGTTTAACAAAAAGTTCTAAACCTATTTAAAATAAACAAACCAAATATGATCAATGCAGAATTATAAAAAAAAAACCTTCAGAACAGGTTACCAGCTTTTTGAAACTGCCTGTCAAATCCTTGCAAAGAGGGCAGCATTTCTGCATATCAAGAGATTAAATACAGCCCATGGTTTTCACAGAGGGATTGGTTGCTATTAACTGCTGCTTTCCTACTTCTTGGTGAAGTTTGCACTCTCCATCCTGCCTGGCAGCCTATATTAAGAACACACTGCCACCCAGACTTCTCCTTTCTTGTAAAGAATGGGACAAAAAGAAAGGCGACACTGTCTGGCTTTCATGACTCTCCCAAACAGCACTTCTATGGAAACACCGACTTCTAGAATCTTCAGCCTCCCAGCCACAGGTCTGAATAAAGTTCACTCCAACCCAGCCTAAGCAGCAGAAAATTCTATGTTGCACATGGGTACTAGCAGAGATGTGACCAAGCACAGTACCTGTTTCTCATTTCATAAAGCTGCTTCATAGTGATTCTGTGAGACCCCTGTCTAGGTCTGTGAATGTGTGAATGCCCCAAACTCAGGGTTCCAAGTTTTCCACAAAATGCAACTCCCTGCTCTGGCAAACTCTTCCTGAATGCAAGCTTCCAACATAATAAAGGAGAAACCCAGAAAATAAAAAAAAATTTAAAAAAAGGAGAAAAAAATAAATTGTACAACTTCAGCAGGTTGAAGAATTTCTATTCCCTTCTGTTCCTTCAGTCACATACCTACAAATCTAAAAAGAACTACAAATCTAAAGAAAGGTACTTTTTGAATAGCAGCTAAAACAAAGCTGTGCAAGCAAGTTGGCATGATGAAAACATAACCCAAGAAAAAAAAAAAAAAAAAAAAAAAACCTCACCAATCCTACTTTCTGCTAATAAATACATTTCAAGTTTTTT